>MU551688.1:639375-659375 GCA_024362625.1 Silurus asotus | reverse complement strand
TTAAGAGACTTTGACCTTTGTGAAATTTAATTCCACAAAATATAAAATGTTTAGTTTTGCCTCCAAGAGAACAAATGGCGCTTTCGAGGGGCACGAGAACGCCATTGTTGATGGCGGAGATATTTAATCGTGCGGAATTAACAACCGTCATGGTTTCCGAAGATTAGATTAAGAAGCTATTTTTCTATTTCCCGATGCACTTGATAAGCCGTAGTTAAAAGTATCCATTTGTTCTTTCTATGTAACCGAATAAACAATATGTATATTTACGTTTTTTTTCCCGAATGAAATTCAATCAAAATGCACATATTACATTGAGGCCCGGTGAAGGGAGACTGAAATTAAATTTGGCAGGCAGGAATTCAGTTACAGAGTTAAAGACTTAAAAAAAAAAAAAAAAAGTCAGACTAGCTCTCTGGGTAAAAATGCTTAAGCTTTGTTTTCAATTTGTTGTGATCGTTTCTTTGCATGATGTCTATTTGTTAAAAACACACATCTTACGTTGCACTGGGTTTCTTTGTGTATGCTTGTAAGTCTGTATCTTTGACAAGGCTTTGATATTACTGTCAGGCTTCCATGTTTTGATAGACTAAAAACTATTAATTCCAGCTTTTGACTATAATAGATGCTTTAATTTATGACCCCCTTCCCCCATCCCTCCACCCGGGCCATGGGTCGCCGTCAGCCGGTGCTTTAATAACAGCATTATCCTGGAAGGTCCCGGTGTTGGAATAAATCACACAAGAAGCTCTAGATGGAGATAGATTGGGAGGAGTAATTAGGCAAGCCTCTATGCCTCCTTCAATGCCACTCATTTAGCACACACTCTTTATCAGTCTCCGCCTCAGACCAGCACATTGCCCTATATGTACGTGTGTGTGTGTGTGTGTGTGTGTGTGTGTGTGTGTGTGTGTGTGTGTGTGAGGAAGAAAGGATTTCAAATTCCTTCGTTATGTCATGGCAGAGACAGATCCTGTACAGCTGGGTGTCACTGGCTCTTGCTCTCCGTGCGACGCGTAGCACAGTTGGAAGGGTCTTAATTGGAAGGAGTCGACTACACACACCCAACACGGAGATGGCCTCTGACGGAGAAAGACATGGGACATGATGCTTAGCCTTTTTTGGCACACCTTTCTCTCTTTTTCTTTTCCTATGTCTCTCCCTCTTTCACACCCATACACACGGTCTTTTTCGAATCTGTGGTCAGCATTAATGTTGTATGGTCTCTCTGTCCACTTGGCCTTATGTTCACATGTCGCAATGTTCGATACAAGTGTATAAGTATGTGTCTGTCTCAGCAGATATGAGTCCCACATGTGTGGAAGCTTTTCCTTACTGGCTTGAATGCTCAAGTGCGCATGCTGGATTGATTCGGAGAAGTCATTTGCCTGATACAGATTTTTCTTTATTCTATACAAAATGTTTTTTGCTTCAGTGTTATTTAGGAATACTTCAAATATTATTAATTCATTTCTGCCTCAAGGCTCCATTGTAGCTTCTTCCATTATAAACTTTGTGTTTGCTGTTGACTGTGTGCAGGTGTGTGCGTGTGTGTGTGCGTGTGTGTGACTTGTCATTTCGAACTGCCAACTAGGAAAAAACGGAAAAAACGCCCCTCTCAACTCTTTCCTACTTTCTTATTGGCAAGTGGTAAAGGTCGCCCTATTGTGCCTCCACTACTACTCACTACATCCACATGTACTCAGCGGTCTTGAAATTGCCCCTACCTTTTTCACTTTACCCCTGTGTTGATCCAATCACATTATTCAATCCTCTGAGAGGATTGCTTTCTCATATTTCACAATCAGGATTCAACCAAAAAAAAAAACGTGTGAAAACACCAATTCTGTTTACCTGCATGAGTTTCGAGAGAGTGGACTAGCAAGCTAGGTCCTTATGTGCACATGGAAAATGCTGTTTTTGTTGGAAATGCTGCAACATTGTCTGATTATTCATCTTTTTATATTTATGTCTTCTCATCCTTTTAATATCTTTTTCTCCTCTCTCCTGGCAGGCTTGCCCTAGGTACGCTCTTACAGCGAGGCCTCCCCTCCTCCTCTCCACTTCCTCACCCAGGGATGAACGGATAAATGGAGATGAAAGCAAAAATTCTGAAACACTTGATTCATGATGTACCTCTGTCAGACTGTAGGAAGAAGCCCCCCTTCTCTCATTCGCCTGTATAATGAAGAGTAACAGTAGCACGCACACAACGATGACTGTGTCAGAAGACGTCAGGATTGGCTGATTATGGTGTGCTAAATATTGATCGCTGCTTCACATTTGTCAAAATTCCCTCCTACCTTTAATTAGAATTTCCCCATGTGGCATGTACAGAAACTAACCGAATACATTACCCCTGGCAGGAGCAGGGGGAGTCCGCTATATAATTGTGACCGCTTGTCTTTCCTCCTTTCTCCTGATTTTAGAAGACTCACGGCCGTCTGGTTGACAGTGTATAAGTTCCTGTATAATCAGGCTAATTTTCCTTCTCTTATCACAGAATGATCTCTCTCTTTTTTTATTCTTTTTTTGTACATTTTTTTCCATGGAACCTGGTTCCTGGTTAAAAGTTAACGCACAATTTAGCTCTTTTTGTCTGTATTTATATAGGCATATGTTTTTCCTTTTTTTTTTTTTTTTTACTCTTCAACAATCTTTTTTATTATAATTTCAATTCAATTAAATTCAATTCATTTTTATTTGTATAGCGCTTTTTACAATGAACATTGTCTCAAGCAGCTTTACACAGATAATGTGGTGATTAAATGTAAATATGTTCAAAACGTTAAAATTTCTTAACGTTCCTAATTCAAATTTTTTTAAGAAAACTCCATTTGCTTAATGTCCCTTTGCTACTCATTAAAACTCTTTTTCCTAAAATATTTTCTCACTGATTCAAGTTATTTGTTCCCTTCTTCTGCTCATTTATCCCACTGTTTTTCATCCCTCACATTAGCATATAAAATTTCATAATCTTTCACACTTTTCCTCTGATATTTTTCTTCTTAACTTGCCTTATCCACATTCCCCCTTTTCCTCTTTACCTTTTCAAATCTAATCCAATTTTCTAATTTCGACAGTCTTTCTCCACACATTTGCCCCCACCTTTCTCCAATATTTTTCTGTTCATTTTGTAACAATTTTCCCATAATTCTTTCTATCATGCATCTATCTTCACCAGTAATTTCCCAACTTAAACCATTCCCAAATGATCCCTTTTTCCACTTTGACTCCATTACTTTCTGTTCTCTTCCATAAATCTTTTCACACCATGCTTCTTTATTTTGATTCACTAATTTTTCTCATTTTCGCTGACTGACCTTAGGCGTCACCAACTAGGGAGTAAGAAAAAAAAGGAGAGACAAAAAGAGAGAGAGAGAGAGAGAGAGAGAGAGAGAGAGAGAAAAGGAGGGGGGTGAGATGGAGCGACAGACTGTGCTGGGAGAGGTGGCTCTCTCTATTAGTTTGTTTCATGCTACACTGCCTCAGTCACTGACCTGTGCGAGCCATGACAAGCCACACCAACGCAGCCTCAGCCAATCAGAAACGAGCTGGAAATTAGCACTGCTCTTTGCATTTGGCAGACAGAGGGCTCGACCAAGGGCAGGTCTGTGACTATTCCCACACTGTTGCATGGCCATACACATTTTATTGATTTTGAATTTGATTTGTTTCAGAGAGAGAGAGAGAGAGAGAGAGAGAGAGAGAGAGAGGGTCCCTTGTGGTGCTAAATAGTTCTCTAAATATTTTAGTATGTTTTGTATGGAATGTATTGAGTTTGACTGAGAAAGGCAATGACCTTACGCTTAAACGTTAATGCACTAGGCCTCAAACAGGTGAGGAAGGTGTGTTTGTGTATGTGTGTTTTGTAGGACTTTTACAAATTAAAGTCTATTTCAATTTAAATTTTCCTATCCAATAACTCAACTTACTTCTGTGTTTTTTCTGGCACTGACATTTACTGATTATACAGTATTGTTTCTGTTTTTTTTATTCTCTCTCTCTCTCGCTCTCTATTTTTGTATACTTTCCTTAAGCATATTTGTTGATTGAGCTACTCTGTACACACCTTGTAGACAGGTATATAAATCTCCTGTGTCTTTCAACTCAATATTTTATACATTTTTTTACATTCCAATTTTGCTTGAAATAATCCAATGAACATTGATCAACTCAGACATGGAAATAAAATAATAAGCAATTTACATAGTGAAATAACTTCATTTCTATTTTTGACTATTTTTTTTTATTTTTTTATTGTAACATAAAATAAAGCAACTATCTGGAACAGAGTGGGTGTTTTATGGAAATATTGCATTCTTAACTGTACAATTCACTCTCTTTATGCAAATATAATCCTCTTTATTACAAACTGTTAAAAAAAGCCAAGAACATGTTAGCTGTGGTTCTGTGAACCCTGTACATCTGTGAGAATTACCTACATGCCTTCTTTTGCTCCTCCACACATATGCTAAGACTTTACAACAAATACAGAAGAGGGGTTTTTTTGGAATTTGAAGAAACCCAATTTCATACAAGGTCATGCATTCGGATACATATGTCATATGTCAGATTATGCCATAAAGTCACCACATTGCCATAAAGAAAGTGAACCAGGTGACACTCATGTCACTGAAAGGATGACTTTGTCACTGGTAAAAGGTGGAATGCTGACTCCCATAGTGGGAGCTCAAACATCCTGGAACAGCATTCTGAATAATGCCTATGATGTAAGGAGTAATACACTGCTTGTTTAAAGACAACGATCTAGATGGCCACTTGATGACTGGTCGACAAGATGTCAATGCTTAAACATGTGCTGTGAAAAAGAATTTTGTTACTTCTGAATTATGAACATACTGACATATTAGCAGTATTAGCTCATTTATATACACCATGGTAAGTAAAACTAAAACAGGTTACTAACGAAGAAAAAATGATTACATAAATATTAATTAAATAACCGACTTAAATAAATGCAACAGAACTCCATATTTTGTGCATTGGTCCAGCATGGGTTTTCTAAGTATTTATTTCAAACACTGCAATTATGACTATTTATAAAAAGCATGTAACAAGATCAGGTGATTCTCACTAATCCTTGGACAGTTGTAATATAACCTTAAAACTGTAAAACTAAATCTGAGTGAAAATATCTTGAAAAGAATGACCTTTATGTAATATCTAAATTCATCTTTTACAATTTCATATACAATCAACTACATATAAGATAATTTAACCATATTCCAGAGAGTCTTGTAGCTTACTTATCAGCAGATCATTTGTTCTTTTTAAAAGTTTGAAAGCTAAACTATCTGCCAATAGAATAAGACTATTTAAGGCTTAAATATATATTAATACAGTATGGTATGAAATAAGCATAATAATGCTATGCTTGGCTTATTGTCATCTTATTATAAGACACAGGAAATCAATTTGCAGTTCAATACATTACCACCACCAGACTACTCACAAAAAATAATAACAAGCAGATTTAAAAATAAAATAAACACTATAATGACAGAAATGGGAGTGTTTTAACGGTGAAGGGAAATGACTACATGTAACAAAAATCCATAGAGTGGATAGAAATAGAAATATTTCAGATCAAGTTTAGATCATGAACATACAACAGAAAAAGTGCAATTTTTTTGTTTTCTTTTCAGAAAAACCTGATGTTCCCCATCTGGTACTCTTTCATTTCTCACTGTGTGTCCTGCTGTGTTTGGCTCAGAGGGCCTTGCTGTTTGTGTGCTGTGGTGTTAAGTCTAGATAGTCGGGTTTGTTCTGTGTTCTGTATGCGTTAAGTCTGTGTGTAGAGGCGGCAGGTGTTTTATTGCGCTGGGTTCGGCTGGGGTTTGACATGCGCCTGTGCTTAATCTCTCTCTCTAAGGTGACAAAGCCCAGTTAAGTCTCTCTCTCTCTCTCTCTCTCTCTCTCTCTCTCTCTCTCTCTCTCTCTCTCTCTCTCTGGTGTATACACACACACACACACACACACACACACATACAAATCATACATACATATGCACACCTTCCAGTTGTCCTTTGCTCACATAATCAAAGCAGATTTAGTAAAATTTTGATTCATTAAACTTCATAACTGTGCAGTTCTTTTACTTATAGCTGCATTTGTAACTTTCCTTTTTTTAATTACACTTGCAGTTCTTTATCAGAATATTCTCTGGTAGGAAAGACTGCTTGCATTTTTTTTAACACACCAATATTAAGTAAAAATACCTGTTTCTTACATAATTCATTCGGTTGCATTCACCTTATTTCTCAAGCTGAATATGAACAAAATGGTTTTTGGCAGCATTTTGTAATTAGTTTTCATACATTTGCTTTTTTCCAGTTTTTTTATACCTCTAAATTAATTTTGTTGATTTTGTTGATTTTGTTGTTTTGTTTTTTTCATTACACCAGTAACAAGGACATCCCTATGTTAATCCCTTTTTCAATATATGTCAGGTGTTTATTGTGTATTATTGTGTAAAACTCTGTTACATAATTACATAATTTCTTAATGAAAATACATCTAATTGCCTAAATTAGTTGCACTGTTATGTCCTAAATCAACAAACAAAGAGTAAACAAACTTTTTTGTATAATATTCAGAAAGGAAAATCTTTCCTTTGGAAGGAATATAAAATGAAAACTTTTTATTTCTTTTTTTCATGTTTTTTTTATTTTATTTTATTTTTACCTGTAACTGTCTCAGAGTTAAATATGTGTTAAACATATTTAGAGTTAAAACAATATGTGACATTTGATTTGACCATCATTTTCATTGTATCAGCTTTTGGTTCATTTTTTTTATTAACAATCAGGTAATCCATGGATCCCTGGAAATGTCTGTGTCAACAGATAAATGAACTTTTATCAGCGATAATATTTGCATAATAATATATGTAGAAAGAAAGAAAGAAAGAAAGAAAGAAAGAAAGAAAGAAAGAAAGAAAGAAAGAAAGAAAGAAAGGTAGGGAAAGGAAAAGAAAGGAAAGGAAAGGAAAGGAAAAAAAAGGAAAAGGAAAAGAAAAAGAAAAAAAAAAGAAAAAGAAAAGAAAAATACACTGTGTTTGATCTAAAAGTGTCTGGGATTGTAATCATTGCTAATTCAATAATAAAAATAAAGTAAATTGTAAATTGCACATGGATATAAATAGCAGATGTTGATTAACTATTGCCCAATGCACTTCTCCTAGCCAAGGCTCAGCCCAACATAGTGTTCCATCACAGTTATGAGTTGTTGTACAGTGTGATCGCTGTCTGTATCTCTCTTTTTCTACCGCAGAGATGAATGAGTTTCTACTAAGGGCGCGCCACTGTTTACCCAGTAGGTCATGCAGGGGATGCTGTTCATTGTCCAGAAAGGCTGTATGTGTTATTATGTGGGTTTCATCCAAGTTACTTGCTTTTCTTTCACAATACAATACATCCCTGTAGGCAGTGCTCGCAAGTCTTATGGGGGTCCCCAGTTATTGAGTAATGCATATATATTGTTAACTTAAAGAAAATCGTGGGGACTCACCTAAGTTTATTTTTTTACTTGTCATGGGGGTCCCTAATGCCTTATGAGGGTCCCGGATCCCCCCAGCCCTCCTCAATTTAAACACTGCTTGTCGGTAGAATTCACCCTATTTCAAATAAATGTGAGCATCCCTACAATATCTATGTGAATCCAAATATATGTATATATGTCTATATATTTAGACAATATAAAATTATATAAAAATATAATTATATTTAATAATCTATCTTTTTTTTTGTTCGAAGTCCATCAAGTGTGCAGCAAATGAAAGGTAATAAAGCTACTGGAACTCTGATTTAAAGCTCACCTGATGCCTGGTACTGTAGCCCTGGTGGGATAGCTTACACTAAAGCACACTCTTTTACTCTCTAATCCCCACTCTATTTGATTCGCATTTAAACAAAGCTGCTGAGAAACTGCAGCAAACAAGTTCCAGTCTATCTATCAGGTCTCTTAGACAGTTTAGCTGGTCGTCCTCACTTCACGAGCTTCCACTGCACGTCATTTTTCTCCTCTTTTCCCTGTTTTATTGTCTGAAGAGGAAGGAGGGGCTCGGGGCTTTGTGGTGCTCGTTGTAATTGGTTTTCTGCTTGAACTTTCAACATCAGGCATGTCAAAGCGCAGAAATACCCCCCCAACCACACACACACACACACACACACACACACACACACACACACACACACACACCAGAGTCAGTTGCGCACACGGCTCTGCTTTGTCGCAAGAAGAAAGGAAAGGTTGTAGAGACATAATGGTGAGCAGGTATGGGTTCTGAGCAAGTCTGTTATTATTGTGTAAAATAAATGAATAAATAAATGAATAAATATTTTTTTTATCATTTTTGAAATTAATAATTCCTTCATTTTAATTTATTCATCAAATTTTTCTAATGAAATGCAGTGATAAAAATAGATTTGATAGAAATAGATGATAGTGATGGATTTTCAATATTTATTGTAATCCATGTTTAAATATGAAACAATATAATAATTGCACAGTGTTTACATTTGACTGGAATGAAGCAGATTCCAATTTTTTTTTCAAAACCTGTTTGGCTCTGGGCAAAAACTCCATGAAACATAAATCCTGCCCAATTTACTTGGAGATGCATTATTCCTGCATGGGTGTGTCCAGAGAGAGAGAAAGAGAGAGAGAGAGAGAGAGAGAGGGAGAGAGAGAGAGAGAGAGAGAGAGAGAGAGAGAGAGAGAGAGCATGTTGGGTGAATGAGATTGGGATCGCAGGTTCAGTGTAAGTGCACGCTGATGCTGAGTGAAAAGGATCTTGATCACAGTGACATTTTAAATCATGGGTCATGAATGTGTGATGTGAAAAAGAAGAGAATAAACCGTGTGTGTGTGTGTGTGTGTGTGTGTGTGTGTGTGTGTGTGTGTGTGTGTGTGATGTTTAACCTGATGAATGTAATGTTTACTTGATTTAAGTATATCATATTTTTCTGATGAAATCACAGGAAGAGGTGTGTGTGTGTGTGTGTGTGTGTGTGTGTGTGTGTGTGTGTGTGTGTGTGTGCGTGTGTGTGTGTGTCAAATAATACATCTCCAAATTGACCATTACAATTTTTTTTAAATAACCAACCAGGCAAGTTCTCCTCTTTGTCAGGACTATTTAAACTTTTTCTCTTTCTCACACAAACAAAACAACAAACAAATCCCCCCCATCACACACACACACCAAACATATATGAATTCTTTAACACAAATGGATGTTGAGATTCACTTTAATTTGTGGAGGCAGATGAGTATGTTTTAATTTTTTTGCCAGAACAAGTCTAAATAATTTGAAATGAATTACTGGATTGGGGCAGTATGTTAAAGTGTCCTGTGTGAATATTAACCGTATTAATCATTCTTAAATAATAGAATCTAATTAGAAAATTAGAATAAATTATATGATTTTCAAGGTCTTTTACCTTACTGTTTATTGCAAAGTGTGCTGTGTGTTCTTATATTCCTATAAATGCAGTAAATTCTTGAAACTATCAAAAAACACAAATATGTAAAATTGAGTTTTTAAAAATTCACTTGTCAGTGTAGGTTTCCTTCAGCTTCCCAAACTCCCTTAAACATTCAAACATACACTAAATGTAATGAGTGTGTACGGGAGACGTTTGATGTACTGGTGTTGCATTCAGGTATATTTAGTTAAGTAAAATATATATTCAGAATTAAAACACAGTATATTTCCTGAGTTTAAATTCTGAATATATATTTTACTTAACTAAATATGTAATATTAAAGGAAAGGTATTTGTCAGAATATTGTGAATGTATATATATATATGTCTAATATATGACTAATGACTACAAGAAAAAAAAGATGAATTAACAGCCAATATTCATTTTCTTTAATGTGGTGCCATTACTTTGAGTTACAGGAGTTATTCAGTGTCAGTGGTGTGACATGCACAGGCCATTACACCAGTGACAGTAACATCAATGACAAAATGTTCATTATTTTAAATGGTGTGAGTAGCATCGCACAACAAGTATTGTTAATAGACCTTAATTCGATTACATTTTGATTCATTAAAAACGGATCGATTTGAGATCTCACCTGGAGCTGGTGAGATCTCCATGCTGATTTCAATATATCAGCTTTCACTAGTGAAATCACATGCAGAGACAAAGATGCGTTTAACATTATGCTCTTATTAAAATGTATTCTATTCTACAAATATGAATGATTTCATAATGATGCTCATCGTGTGCCATGAAAATACATTTCCAAAAGCGTGCATGTGATTTATGTTATTGTTCAGAAAACGGGAGAAAAGAAAATATTCACAATAAGAAATAATCAATATTTTCTTAATTACTGTACGCAAAAATACATCTGAGGTTATAAAGTTTAGAAACACAATCTCCCTGTGTTTCCAGCTCACTGTCTGTGTGTGTTTGGGGGGGGATTGTGCACGTGTGTGTGTGTGTGTGTGTGTGTGTGTGTGTGTGTGTGTGTGAGTGTGTGTGTGTGTGTGTGTGTGTGTGTGTGTGTTAATGAATTGCACGGTGCGTTGTTGCTGACCACTCCTAAAATGATAATGTGACAACATCCATCAGGAATCAATGGCAAGCTACAGGCTACAGGGTGAGCCAGGCCTGGCGTTGCTGTCATTATGGAGTAAATATTTATGAGTGGCACTGACTGATTCCTTTGGCTTTAGTCAATCTCTTTCCAGGGGAGATGGTGAAATGATCAGCTCCGTGCTCTGGAGCTGTCCCTTCTGCTAATGGCCATCAGAGCAGGACATGGAGGTTTGATTTCCACATGCGGCGCCATCATTCACAGCCTGTCGCTCCTGTTCATTCTCCATACATGGCTGCCGGATTGATCGCCTGTTTAGTGCTATGAAGGATAGAGTCGAATAAAGCAGAAACAGAAGAGGTGTGTGTGTGTGTGTGTGGGGGGGGGGGTTTTTGCGGGTAACCAAGCTCATATTTTAATGAACTGCATTGAACATCTTATGTTTTCAACATCAACATGTTTTCAAAATGTTCTAACCCTACTCTATTCAGTTTTTGAACATAAAGTTCTGTAGCCTCGGATTCTGGTTTCTAGCTGACAGCGGTGAAATATGATGTGGTCTACACTATTGTAGCCTATGCACCTTAACGTTTGACTTATTGGGCATATTGAGATGCTTATCTGCTCACCATGGTTGTAAAGAGGGGCTCATCTTGTTCCTGTTTAGCTCAAACCACTGCGTTCATTTCAATCAGACGTCAGTCATCTTTAATGTGTTTACAGACAGAGAAACTGATGTGTTTTTTTTCTCAGGTGCTGAAATATTCCAACTAAATTGTTTCTCCAATTTCCCAGGTTGATATGAACATCACTTGAACCTTTGACCTGTAACTGAATGGTTTTGTCGTTCGCATCGCTGCCGATTGATTAGCCGATCGGATAAATCTATGAATGAACAGGTGCAACTGTTCTTAATGTTGCACAGTTCTTCAGACAATATTGGATAAATAACCTTGTTGAAATGAAACATAACCAGCAATACGTATTGAATCGAGTTGATATGAAGTGAAAATCTTTGTTACTGAATGTTTGATCATTTGAGAAATTTGAATATAAAACAATTTAAATTTAGTCTAATCTAATTTGAAGGATAAAGTATTTACACACTCTAATTAGACACTTTTAAAACACGATATTGCTTTACCCTTAATCCAAGGCCTGTCTTTGAGTATTTTATCTATAGACTTTATCCTTTTATCTTTAAGATCAGAAACCGCTTCCTCACTCTATCAAAACTCTATATATACTCTATGAAATGCACTGTATCTGATGTCGGACATTTTTTTATAGTATCCTTATTCTGACTGAACAGCTTCATTCTTGTTTTTATCCACAATACACTCTATTTTTGTCCATACTGCACAGCGAGATGATGCAAAAGATGGCGGATGGAAACACTTTTACAAATGACTACATTTAAAAAAATGTTTACCCCTGGAGTCAGTTTAAAGACTCTATCAGAAACCCAGTTTATATATTTTTCATTATCGATTATCTTTATTTCATCATCTTGATAAATAAATAAAATAAATAAATAAATGAGACAGTACTCTATTATCTTTTTTTTTATATTTATTATATATATATATTTATTTTGGTGACTATATATTCTTATAATTTGTATATAATTGATCAATAAAAATGAAAAAGCTGGTGAATAAACATGACAAACTGTTTTGTTTTGTTCTCTTTCTTCTAAACATAATAAATGTGACGAATATACAAGAACAGTGAAAAAATACATATTTTACGATACACCACAGATGTTAATACAAGGTAGGTGTAACGTTTGTAAGGAAATTGCTCACTGCAGTCTCTTGTCTTAGAATCATGATATTTACGTCAGCGAATTCGCTCACTCCTTTTCATTCCCCTCTTCCCAGGTAATAAAAAGATGTTTCAGAAATAGCCAGAATGTGGATTTTTTTAGTTAAGATTTGAGAGTAAGCAGTTAACTACGTTAGAGAAAATAAATCCATGATTAGTGAGTGTAAATCACAACTTCTTGAATTGATTAGATCAATACACCTTATATCATGGTATGATAACTGATGTCATGTGCTGTGCAGGGGATTTGTGGAGAATGTAGGCCCTGTTCATAATCTTGCCAATTACATGGCAGTTGATTTTGGTGTTTCGAGATTGTTGCTAAAGCTTCAATTTTCAAGAGTTTTATAATAATGCTTAGACACAGTATATCTTAAGTCTGGAAGCAGTCAGTTATCTGAATCACCAAACCCTGGTCCTGTTACACCTTCAGGCACATTTTAGTGTTTACTGTGCTCCCAATACACCCAGTTTAAGCAATCAGTAACTAGCGTATTTTTAAAGATAAAGTGAGCATGCTTGTGTTGGAAAATTATATATAAAAAAAAATTTTCAGTACCAAGGTTGCTTCTAAAGGAATGTCCTTTTTTCCCCTTTTTTTTAAAACCACCTTAGTAATATCAAGAAACCTCAATATGCATTGACGTTTGAAACACTTTTTGTGAGATTTTAGTATCATCGACTTCATCATATAACATTTCACATTATATGTCAGTAGAATAAACCGTGATGGATTTTGTTGTCTAGTAAGCATAATCAGCAACTGGACAATAACTGGACAATAACTGGACGACTTTGACCATCTGAACAAAGTGAAAACCAAAAACCGAAATCTTTTTCTGCTAAACATTTATAAACTGTTCAGATATTGTTTAGAAATTAAATACATAGGCAGACACCAGTCACCTCAATATTTTGAAATAATAATAAAGTGAAAGTATTTGTCGATAGCACAATTCTCTACACAATAATGTTTGACTCATATGACATTGTAATAACAGTTTATTATGTGTATTGTATGTGTATTTGTTTTTGTTAACATTAAAACAATATGCATCAGTACCTTATATATAAAAGTGTTATGTAATGCAAAGTGGACTTTGGACAATCCAGAGATGTGGTCAGCTGAACCCTTGTTGCGATTGCATCGCACATTTTCTGCTGAATTGGGCCACTTTAACAAGTGCTGGACGTCACTCTGGTGTGACCCATCTGCTGACCCCTACTCACTCAGAGGGCACACGAAGTTCCAAAAAGTATTGCTGCACCATTTAATGACAGTGCTTTAGACCTCTAAGTACTGAAACTAGGCCTCTCGGGCTCTCCGCTGCCTCTTAAAGTGGCCTGCTGCATTATAATTTCCGCAGCTACCTGTCTGTGCACTTAAGACAGAGCGGCTGTGGGATTTGCTTTAGTGCTGCATGCAGGGCTGAGCACGTGTTATTTCTGTGTCTCCGGTGTCATCTTCCTCTTTATCTACAGGAGCAGGCGAAGCAAAGGGAGCATGAGAGCACATGATATTTCCTCATTTCCCTTTCCATAATCTGTCAGTGTGCATGAAGGCAGTGTAAAAAGGCTACGTCTCCTTATTTTAAACTTCTTGACTGAAAATCCCTTAACATGTGTAATTCTCACAAGTCTACATGTCCTCTTTTTTTTCACCCCCATTGTGCGCAGATTAGGCTTTCACCAACCAAACCGATTACTTCAGTCAACACAGAGTGAAAGCACCCCCCCCCACACACACACACACACACACACACACACACTCACACACACTTACACACAGATCTGCTAAATGTCAGCAAAGCGCTTTTGAGCGCAATCTTAATTTGACTTGGAATTAGTCTCTTTTCTCTTTTTTTGTATGCCAATGATCTAATTATTCAGACAGGTCTCTGCTTTGTGAGAACATCATGTGAAGAGAAACCCATGACAGTGCTGAGGGGGAAAAAAAATAGAGATGCTTAGAAAGACAAGAGGGAAGTGGATGTTGTATCCCAAAATGATTCAATATGTGCAATAACTACATAGTTTCTGCACCTTAAATAGTGTTTGTATAACCACTATGATTGCATGCTCTTGATGGGAGGGGGGGCTTAACTGTACTCTTCATCATTGCTGAGATTCTTTGCTCATTATAAATGTGCTTATAGTGTACTTTAAAAGCTTTGATTTTTTTTATCTAAATGGTTGGGTTTAATTATGGTGCACTATAGGTACTTTTCCAGGTAAAAGGTACATGTTATAGATAAAGAAAAATACAGTACAACCCCAGTGACAAGGAAAAGTCCTTATCTGTACCCTTAATCAAAGAATGAAAGGCAGAACACTAGAACTTAGTACTTAAATCACAATGTAGAAGTATGTGTGTGTATTTGTCTGTGTGTGTGTGTGTGTGTGTGTGTGTGTGTGTGTGTGTGTGTGTGTGTGTGTGTGTGTGTGTGTGCTATAAAGAATTAAGTTGGACCTTCCAGAGAGTCATATTATAGTTTGTTTATTTATTTGTTTATTTATTTTTATTTATTTACTCAGAAATTATCCATCATCCTCACCCAATCTGGCAACCAGGAATTCCAGGTGGATACATTTCCTCATCGTCAGTAAACACTCGGTCGGGATAGCTGTGGATCCTGAGCCTGAATTTTACGCATGGCATCCCACACGCATGCGCACACACACACACACACACACGCGCGCGCACGCACGCACAGTCGTGGTACATTCGTGTAGAAACCCAAACCATAGGTAAAACACCGAGCTCAGGGTGGAGCAAAGAGGCATTAACCCACCCCGCTGCGCCATCGTGCGCCACCTTCATTGAGGGAAAAAACCAAGAAATGATGTTCAAGCTGAAAATGCGCCCTGTGTTGGAGTAACAACATACATTCTTGAATTGATACTTTTTCTCTATTTGCATTTTTTTTTTCTTTTTTTTATTGAACTACCTGAAAACTAATAAACTCCACATGTCTATACATTTTGTCTTTAGGTACTTTTTATATTTTGTTTGAACAATATATGACTGTAATAGTAGAAAACTCAAAAAAAAAAAATTAAAAAAAAGGCTTTAAGGAATGATAGAAAGGGAAATGAGAGCAGAGCGCACAAGTATTTCATCTTAGAGCTGCTCTATAAGTCTCGCTCCTGAGAGCTTAATTCATTACATATTAGAGAGTGGAAAAATCGCACATATATGACATATAGATGTCTGACAAAAGCTTTATATTTTTCTCATTATATACATTTTTTAATGCAATTAAAAACTCAACAAAACTGGCATGTAAATATATATTACATTTTAATAACGAATATCCGAAAGATTGGTTGGAATGATTAAAAAAAGAGAGAAAATCAGAGATAAATCTCTTCCTGGTGCACATAAAATATCTCAGATTCATACATTTTATATTTTTGATCTTAAAATTAGATTTTGGATAAAAGACTTCTTTTCTTATTTTGTCGTATTATTTATTTATTTATTTATTTAATTATTTATTTCTTTATTTACTGGGTCTAATCACATTTTTGAAAAACAAAAATGTATGCATTTTGTAATACAAAATGCACATGTAAAAGGAAACTTTTATGAGCTCCAGATTTAATTGATCACCCAGAAAAGAATGGTTTGGAAGATGGGACTTATAGCAAATTAGAAGTTCATGATCTGAGTTATTATTATAAAATGCAATTGGGTTATTTGAAGATTATTTGAAAAGTGAACATCTGACGGTTATTTTGATTGCAATGTCACTTTACATGAGTAAATTTTGTTTATTATTATTATTATTGTCCGTTTATGCTTTCAAATCCTATATTCAAATATTCAAGGATATTGCATAATATAAGCAATATTCAATAGCGTTTATTCATTTCCGATAAATATAAAGTAGAGATTCCATTTATGTTTTTATGAATCTTGGTTTCAAAAACGCTGCGATTTTCCAATTAGTTGATTTTATTTGTATTATGCACATTATCCTTAATCATAGAACAATTACACAGAACTTTCATTTAGAGCTCTGTTTTTTTTTTTTACATTATTGGTGGCTTTGTTCTGAAAAAAATGTAAAAAATGTAAAAGGTTTTTAAAGAGTTTTAATTGTCGGGGTTTTCTTCATTACTTTTGCTTCACACTGACGAGTTTATTTTTGCTGTATGATTTCACGATGGGCAAAAATAAAAGATAATTTGTCGAATGTAAATTATTAAATTGACAAACTTACATTATTCGGACGGATAATTAAAACTAGAAGCACACATCAACTTTAAAAGTTTTGATTTGTGTTTTTGAATCAGTGAACATTTGAACAATAAATATTAACTTTTTACATTTACATCCTTTTTTTGCCTAAACATTTTAAAAAGCAGCTCTGCCATGGATGATTAATACCAGCTGTATAATCGAGTGCAAAAAAAAGATGACTGATATCAAATTCCCAGAAAACAATTTAATCACATTGAAGATCAGACTTGACTCTTCGTTGTCCGTTTGATTACATAAGTGTCCTGTTATCTGATTTGTTGAAGGTTAACTTGATCACTGTACTCTCATATATAAAAAACTTTTTCTTTTTTTGTTAAAAAATTCTTTGTTTGTTTGTTTTGAAGGCGATAAAAAAACTGTGCCTGAATAAAGAAAAGAAATGTTTCAAAGTTTTATTTTGCAAACATTAAATATTCCTTTTTCGCGTTGAGTTTTTTTTTTTTTTTTTATTCGGATTGGGATTGAAATTACACCATAGAAAAAAAGGGCAGTGATGCTCTGCACACACCTATATGAATATAGATATATATTATATATATGTATATATGTACATATACATATGATAAATTCTCAAATGGGAAATGACTCATAACCGTAGCTGACATATATAAGAGAAATAAAACAAATAAACAAAAACAAAAATGCAAAACAAGGACAATGTGAATGTTGAAATCTAAAATAATCCAAACTACACCATGATTCTAAACTTTTGGCAACGACAACAACAACAACGACAACAAAAAATCAAATCATAAATATAGAAACATTTATATTAAACAGCAACAATACATACAACACGTACAAACAAGGAAATGGCTGACAATCTTACAAACAATTTGGGGCCTTTCAGATTTTTTTTTCTTTACCTATATACAGATTAAATAGTCTTTCTCCTCCTCATCTATACAGAAAAGTTGTCTCAGTACTATGAATTGTATCTTTTCTCTGTTTTTTTTTTCTTTCTCTCAGTATTTTGAATTGTTTTTTTTTTCTTTTTTTTTTTTTTTTTTTTTTTTTTTTTTTTTTATAAAATCTAGCAGACTACATAGTGTCCGGAATAATATGAATAATCATGTTTTATATAGACAGCATCACCTCGATAGCAAGTGCCTATAGTCTTCTACAACATGCGTGGCCTCCTCTGCGATCCTGACAGAAATACACAGGCACAAGTTATTCAAAAATTAAATAGAAAGAACCAAATGAAAAAGAACAGAAGATAGAAATGGCTCTTCTTTATACACTTCGGTGACAGAAACAAATCTATCCTGCGTGTAGTATAGTACGGTTATAATACAGATCATGTGCGTTTTTCCAATGAGTTGAGAAAAAAATGTTTTGGAGTAAAAAAAAATAAAATAAAAAAAAAAATACAGAGTTAATGTTTTTTGCAGATTTATTTTCTCAACAGCAGTCCAAGAGTTGCTTTAAGAACTGAGCGCTCTCTCTCTCTCTCTCTCTCTCGCTCTCTCTCTCTCTCTCTCTCTCTCTCTCTCTCTCTCACTCTCTCTCTGTCTATTTATCTATCTATCTATCCATCTATCCGTATGGGAGGTTTAATTAAATGACATGAAATTGCAAAGAGAGCTGAAATGAAAATGCATGCATAACCGTCTGTGCGCGCGCTCGTGTGTGTGTGTGTGTGTGTGTGTGTGTGTGTGTGTTCCATCTGATGGACTGCCAATGTCCTTTGTAGAATGAAAATAATAATAATATTTATACTCATAATAAAAAAAATCAGTAGTTTTCTGACTCTTAAAAGGAGTCTATGGAAGTTCGTTGAGGTCTTTTTGAGAGAGAGAAAAAAAAGAAGTCTCTGTCTTTCATTGTCTTTTTGTTTGTTTGTTTTAAAACGGCAGCGTGTCGAGAAACAGTTTGTCGATTATTGCAGGAGGAGGCACCAGGTCTTCCAGTTTCAGGTAGAAGATGCGCTGCAGACCTTGTGTGCACAGAGTGCGCAGCTCCGGCAGCTTCCCCAGGAGCTTGGAAAGGTAGTTGGGGCGGTTAAGAGCAGCGCCATTAAACGCCACCTGGTCCTTTAGACAGTTCACTATCTTGTTCTGGAGCTCCTCAACTTTCTTCGGCTCCTTAAGTCCGTGTCTCTCTGCAAAAAAATCATGAAATGGGAAAAAAAGGTTAGCGCGTAAGGAATAGTGGGCATGCAGCCTGCGTTGCATAAATATCTTAATATGTAATGTGATTAGAAAAAAAAATAACAAATCTGATTGATCATAATCGAAAACTCGATTGCAAGCATCAATAAGGGGAAAAAAAGGTTGCTAAGATTTTAGGATTAGGAAGTTTAGGATTTGGCGCAAGGATAATGTGCGTGTTCTTTCCTCCTTTTTTGTTTTGCTCCTGCTTTTTTTGTTAATATTGTTATTAATATTATTAATATATAATAATATTCTGGTTAGATGAGGCAACATGGTGCATGCATATATTCATCATCAGTCATGGTGGAAAACTGAGCGCAGTTTCGGAAACGCAGCTTGGATGAGATGGCATCGCTAGACGCGCGCGCGCACACACACACGCGCACACACACACACACACACAACCAAAACTTACAGATATGCAGGCATATGCAGGGACATTTATCATTAGCCAATCGTCTAGCATGCATGTTTTGGGAAGGTTGGAATGAACCCACACGGACATAAGGGGCAAATAAAAAAAAATATTTTTCCTTTTTTCGGACAAATGGGTTAAAAACATTTGGATGCATAAATAAATAAATGGCTTTTTTTGAGTAATCCTTATTTCCTGTGCAGCCCTGTGTTAGCATCTTCTATTTAAAAGGTAAAAAAAAAAGTCGTTGTGCTCGCACGCAGCTTTTGGGTGCATTGCCGCACCTGTGACCATGGCGAGCGCGGCGATGCAGGAGAAGGCCGAGATGTCCACGTTCATGCTCTGGAGGTTAGAGGAGAACTCCACGATGGCGTCGATCCACTCGCCGAACCCGCGCACACACTGCAGCCGGTGCATTACCACGCCGTTACAGAAGATCAGCTTTCCTTCCATCGGATTGGACCTGAGAGAAGACAAAATGAGCAATTAACTTCTTTTCAGCAGTACATTTATCATCTCAGTCAAATCAGTGCATATACTGCCAGGTTCTGTAGATACTAAATTGTTTGGCAGTGAGGAACTGTACTAGTCTTTGTGGTTCTCTCAGATTTGTATATTTTGTACCCAGAACAGATTTTTAAAAGAAATACAAAATATGAGTTTAGTTATGAGTTGAAGATCCAAACAAGTAGACATGATACTATCCAATCTTGATACCCACCCACCACCCACCCCCCGCACACACACACCCACACACACA
>MU551688.1:598134-639144 GCA_024362625.1 Silurus asotus | reverse complement strand
TTTCATTAATTAATATATTAATAATATTATTTCTCATCTCTTATTATTATTATTATTATTATTATTATTATTATTATTATTATTATTATTATACCTGTAGGCGAGGCGCAGAACAAAAAGCTCGAGAAAGGCGGACTCGAAGAGCAAGTCCTGGTCTTGTTTGGTCAGCTCGGTGAAGCTCGGGATCTTCTCGGCCCAGCCGCGGATGATCTCCATCGATCCCGTGAGCAAGTCGTAAAACTGCTGCACGTGCTGCGTGTCGTCTCCGGTCAGCTGGTAATCAGGTCCCGCGTGGAACTGCAAAGGCAAATTTCATTCAGTTTAAAAAAAAAAAGAAAAATAAAAAGTGGCGGCTTAATGAGCATCGCTTCTAAAAAAAACATATCAGCTGTAAAATCGCTGGAGTCCTGTGTTAACAGAAGAGCAGCTTCCATGCACTTTGTTTTCCACCTCGGTTAATTGAATTGGTGTGTTTTACTGAGTGTGTATTAATGAGTAAAACAGGAGGCCTCTATCAAATGTTTGCAGCTCGTGCCATCGGGCACATCATTCAGAAATCGGTCAAAGAATTCAGAATTTTGACACCAACTTCACCTATTCTGGAGACCCCACTTGGAAATGACTCGAGCGCAAAAGGCAGTGTTTTAGCATGGCGTATTGTTTGATTAACTCATGCAACATTGAATTAACGCCCACGAGATTCTTGCGCACCGATGAACACTGCGTGGATTCATTAAACACTGAGTGATTGTGTTGTACATTCCCAAGGAAGGGCTCGATGAGAAGACAATAGTGTGAGATTCACCCTCGAGTAGTCCAGGTTGGACATGTTGGGGTTGGAGTCCACATGAGCTCTGACCAGCGCACTGAGGAGGCTGACTGGGGGTGATGGAGGGGCCGCATCCGGTGGACTTTTGGGTTTGGAAGGTAAACGACCTCTCCTGCCCTTCAAACTGGCAGTCCGGACAACTGAATAAACACATACATACATTAAATTAAAAAAAAATATTGTACCAAATGAGTGTGAAGATTTAAAAGGTTGATCTTTAAAAAAAATTCAGTGAAGACTTTTTTCAAGAATTTATATCTACCTTCTTTAACCATCCCGACAACTAGGCACTTTTGGAAGCGGCAGTACTGACACCTGTTTCTCCGGCGTTTGTCAACAGGGCAGTTTTTGTTTGCCAGACACACGTATTTCGCATTCTTCTGCACTGTGCGCTAGATGAACCCAAACAAAAGACAACAAACAAAAAAAAAATAAACAAAAAAAAATATTATTTTATTATTAAGTTCAATAAAACGCGATCTGATCAAATATCATAATCACCGAGACAGGACGGATTGATCTCACACACACACACACACACACACACACACACACACACACACACACACACACACACACACACACAGCACTAATAGGTCATAGAGTAAAGTCTGTTTAATTGCAAGGAAGAGTGGCTCATTAAGCAATGAGCAGTGAGGCTCTTATTTGCATTAGCTCTCATATTAACAATAATAATCACAATTTTAATAATATATATCATTAATTATTATATACATGTCACATAAATAGAAAATCTCTTTTCACATATTTTGCATAGACAAAAAAAACCTTTAATGAAGTAATAATATAATATAATATATATACACTATATAAGTCAACAGGTGCCACAGGAGTAGTTCCAGCGCCCTAACGATGAGCCCTCATCCATCAAAACTCAGCATCCCTAAGAGCATGAAAGTAAACTCACCTTAAAGAAGCCTTTGCATCCCTCGCACGTGCGGACGCCGTAATGCTGGCACGCCGCGTTGTCTCCGCACACGGCGCACATCCCCTCGTTAGACGGCGAACCTCTGGACGGTGGCGACGGCATTTGCGCGTCGAGAAGCTGGTGTCCGTGGCCGAGCTGCAGGGAATGCGGGAACGCGACTCCCGCCTGCTTACGCACGGCGCCGGGCACCGCAAAGCTTTGCGCGTCCAAGGTCCGGTGCACGCCGCCGGGGCCTTCGTGACTCATGGCCACGTGCAGCGGGCCGTCGAAGCGCATCTGGCAGCTGGACACGGGCGTCCCCGGGGGTGACTGCTTAAAGGAAAAAAGCGAGAGGCGCGACACGGGGTTCTTGCGCTGCTCCATGGCGTGCGAGGCGGCCGCCACGTAGTTCTGGTGAAAGGCGTGCAGCGAGCTCGCGTCCTCCCACACGTGGCTCGGCTGCACCTGGAAGTTCGGGCCGCCGCCAGGCGCGTGCGGCGACGCGGACGGTTTGAAGTACAGGGACCCGGAGTGCGCCATCACGTCCTCCGATTGGGGGCCCAGGTGCCCCTGCGGCTGCTGCTGAGGATGAGGATGAGGGTGGTGGTGATGGTGGTGATGGTACCCGTGCATGGGCACGTCCTCCACTTTGATAGAGGGCTGCTCGGACGCGTGCGCAGGGGGCACCTGGTACAGACACGGCGGAGGTTTGACGTCGTAGCCCGGGTTGTAGCTGTCCACAAACGTGCTAAAGCTGGGTAGAGATGTGGTAGCGGCCGTGATCTCGGTGTTGGTCAGGTCCATGCTGAACTTCACAAACTCGGGGGTAAGGAAGTCACAGCTGTACTCGCCGCTCGTGTGGTAGCTGTAGCTCTGCGAGGCGGGACTCGCGCCCTGCGGCGACGAGCCGTACTGAGCCTGAACGCAGGGCATGGCTGCAAAAGAAAAGAAAGAAAAGAAAGAAAGAAAAGCAATGAAAATAAATGCAAATAAAAACATTCGCAACAAAACGCCTGGAATAGGAACTTTATACAACGTGCAGCTGTACTCCACAAACACCAAGCTTTCAATCGACTTTATATTACGCATAACTGTATATGAATCTTGAAAGCTATATATGGTCAGTAAGATATATTACTACACAACTATTATTGCAAACAACTTTTCAAAACGTTTCAAAATTGCAGTACCTTCAGCCGTGGGACTCTTTCTGGTCGCCACTCAAAACGCACGAGGCTGTCAGCTTCAGGTAACAAAGCAGGGTTCGAGATACAGTCCGGATTCAGCTTCCTGAAGCAAAGCACAACTTCTCACTCAGATGAGCAATTCCAATACATTTGCTATGAGAGCTACACATCGCACCAGTGAGCAGTGACAATCATTGCAATCCGTCACTTCGAACTCTGCATGGTGCAGCCTTGAGAAGTTTCCCACTGATAAAATAGCATGCACAAGCTCCGTCAATGTGTCCAGCTGAACTACTGTTTGGGTAAATGCAATATTCCTAGCTCTATCTTATGACATTACATGTCGAATGCATGCAAAAATTTAGCTTTTGGTGACTTAGTCAACAGTGGGACATTTGGCAAAGTTGCTGCATGCTTGTTGCGCGTTCAGAGGAAACCAGCAAAACTCGAGCAAGTGTCACACTCTCTCTCACACACACAAACATCTCTGCATCATCACCTCTCGGGTTTACATGACAAACCCAAAGAGCCACAGATTTCTTAAAAAAATGATTTCCAACAACGCGCGATCATCTTTACTGCACATCTGCAAGCAAAATGCGTGCATGCAAAAACGTCTCTTACACACACACACAAACACAGCGATGACATACCTTTAAATCACCATCAGAAAAGTTGCATCGTATCCATACACTCGCAGGTTGCTACAGTGTAAAAAAAAAAACATGCATGTGTGTGTGTGTGTGTGTAGGTTCGTGTGTGAAAATGTCCAGCGCGAGCTAGAAGTCGAGTCGCTGAGACGGTGGAAGAAAAAAGGCGAAGCGCGCGCGGTGCTCCTCTCCAGACTAGCGCGCCGCGCCAATGTGTCTTTGTTTATGGGAGCGCCGCTCATCGCCACCCACGTGCTCTGGAATTAGACACGTCATCGCGCGCGTCGCCAATGACAACCACCAATCAAGTTTTGGGAAAGGCTGACAGATAGGAAATACCCACCGGAGACTGAGTTTGCTGCGTGGTTTTTCTTTTCTTTTTTTTTTTTTTTAAATGCGTTTCACCATCCTCGATTCATTAAGTCACATTGATGCTTGCAGGAGGCCTGTGAGACAAACTCATTTGAGTGAGGAACAAGCAAGCAAGCACACAAACAAACAAACAAACAAACAAACAAACAAACAAACAAACAAACAGACAAACAAACAGACAAATAAATAAACACTTTTATACACAACTCTATACTTTAATAAAGTATCTATCTATCTATCTATCTATCTATCTATCTATCTATCTATCTATCTATCTATCTGTCTGTCTGTCTGTCTGTCAGGTAACTGTTCGTTTTACTATTATTATTATTATTATTATTATTATTATTATTATTATTATTATTATTATTATTATTATTATTTAAATGATTGTTTAAATTTGTTATATCGCAAAACCAAATATAAATCATTGAAATAAAAATCATTAGTCCAAACACAAAGGTGTCTCAGTTTCCACCAGTCTCGCCAGTACAAAGGCAAAGGCCCATTCTACCAGTACACAGTACATCTCCCACAAAACCTTTTACTACATCACGCCTAACATACCCTGGATCACCCCAACACACACACACACAAACACAAACACGCACACACACACACACACACACACACAAACACACACACACACTAAGGCCACCATCTCCACCACCCCCCAGAGCCGCGGCTCAGCCCAGCGCCCCCTCGTATTAGACTGTACAGCGATATTTAGCAGCTGGGTAAGTCCTGAGCAGGTGGGGGAAGGGCTCATTAACGCCGGGGTTTGGTCGTCACTGCCGTACCAATTTTGCTGAAGGAACGAGAGATGCGACAGGAGGCGACAAACACGAGTCTGACGCACAAATCAGTGCTTTGACGCAGGGATTCACAACGGCCCAGGAATAGACTCCTTCATTTTCCATACCGCACCTAGACACAAGTTCCGGTGGCCATACAACCTATTCATAGCTTTATTCATTCTATATATGGCTTCTGACCTAACCACAGGCCACGTAGAATAATCTCGGGAAATGATCGTGGCAATTTGTCCTGACTGACTTTAGGACCCGAGGCTTCTCAGAGACCATGGAGAGAACCGTGGTTAAATCATTTATATAGACCAATTTTTTTTTGGTTTGTTTTTTTTTTATTTTTTTTGTATGCATTGAAATCATTGATAACTTTCAAAAACACTAAACTGAGAGTGGATGTTCTTTGGTACCAGTGTACCAGCTGCATCTCCGAACGGGGGTGTCACACTCTCCTCTAGGGGACAGCATTGTTCACCACCCACCCAAAAAAAAAAACCCTTTCCTGTCATTTTAACGCACAATCTAAACATTAAACATGATCTACTGCAAAATACTGACACATTTAATTATGTTTTGCTCAGTTACTTATTTTAAAACACTTTCCAATCACCAGGACAGGTACAGTAATCAGCTGTGGTCTCAAGTTTTAATAGGCTTTTACAGAGGGATGTTGTATTACTGCTCTCAGCTTGCATTTACCTTTTAAATGAGAAGAAATTACATACAATTGAATAATAATTGCCCATTGGCTAGCTTAATTAGTAAGTGCCTTATTTATATGCATAATTTAATCACTACTCTTTGGGGAGGGAGCAAATGAAGAGCAATCAAATCGAACCAAAGTTATTTCCTAATTATGGCATGTTAAAGGGAGGGGTGAGGCTGTGTGTGTATGTGTGTGTGTGTGTGTGTGTGTGTGTTGGGGGGTTATTATTTTTTTACTGTTTGTATACTGTGAGAATGATAAAATATTTCAGGATTCCTCGCTTTCATTATTCTGGGATTTTAAACACATGATATTACAAAATGATCAGAAATTAGTTTGTTGCAAGTAGTTTTTAAAAAGTCAATATTTAATACTAACCTCATTGCTTTTAAACACAAAGTAAATCAAAAGTCTTGAGACTATAAACGTTCTAAACAGCATATACAGTCAGAACGTAACCAGAAATATTTTTCAGCACCACGGACAGTTACCACAACACCCCCACCCCCCTATAACCACACCTCCCACCACCACGTATGTGGAGGTAAATATAGAGCTGCTATTCACTTATACATTTTAGACACATCTCTCTTAATAAGGGAGTTTCCAGGTTTGCATGTCCTCCTCATTCAGGAAAACTCCCACTGTTTTTTAGATTTCAGCTTTTTTCTCCCCTGCTCTAACACACTGGGTTGAGTTAGAGAAGGACAGGGTGTTTTCCAGGACTAGGATTGGAACCCTGTGCTCTAATGGTTCATTAACCTCCGCCATTCCACTGAGAATTACTTAGCACAATTAGGTGATTAGCCTTCACAAACATTAGCAGTTCATCTCATTACCGTTTATGAGTCCACAGATAGCAATCATCCTATTTACAAATGTACAGCTGTTTAATTTTGTCCTGGAAAAAAAATCTTATATGAGCTCTTATATAAACATATAGCACAGTTTATGGACTATTAGTTAGAATTAGTATCGAAAGTTATTAATACTAATAGTAGACTATATTCTCTTACACATATGCAAAGGATCTATAAACACATGGGAACAAACCAGTGACCAGTTATTAATGTAATACTTGGATAGACATGCAAGCTCTTATTTCAAGATTGCATTCTTACCATAAAGGAGAGCATTGTTAACTTTGTTCCTCTCAAGGGTGGCTGTGACATCTTTAGGATTTAATTAAGCGTTTTATTGTACTGGATCTGTAGGTGTTCTTTAAATTAGTTTTAATGTGTAATGATTTTCCTAATGTGTGTATGTTCTGTGTCTTTTTTATCCTAATTAAAGTTAGTTTTCTGGATTAACATGGACTATGATTTCTTTTTAATGCACTTGTTATTTAATAGAAAGCTGTAAACAGATAATCATAAAATGAGGATGAATTGGTGAGACATATTTACCATGGTGTACAAGTCAGATTCCTGTAGGCCTCACCTTCAACTTATAGGTCTTGTGGAGTCCACAAGCTTCGATACGTCAGAAGTGTTTTGGTGGTCCAAGGTGTTTTGGCCTATATAGATAGGTGCTTTCAATGTTATAGGTAATCTGTATCTGATGGATATTACTTCCACAACATAAATACTGCTATAATTAAACCATTTGGGTTTATTGATTATTACTGATTAGATAAGATTTTTTTCTACTTCCTGCACAATGGGAAGCCTTCCTCCATATACAGTATGATGTAATTGTTTTTGATTTATGGTTGATAAAATCTCTACACTCTCCCTCAGCCACATTCTGCTGATTACATGATATAATTTCAAATTAATCAGACCCTGCTCTCAGGTTTTAATGCCTGCACAATCCCAGACCTCATTCTCTTTCTAGGCACTACCCCTATGTCTTCTTTCCAATTTAAGGCTCCTCCTTTACAAGACTAAATGTCTACTTAATATGCTTTAATGCTTGCTCTCTGGATCAGGGGAGTATTCCATCACTTTAACACACCTTCATATAACACATATTTAACTAGTTCAACCCTATGAAGCGGCTTGTCTTACGGCTGACAAGCTCTTCAGCAGAATGATGAAGGTGTCCACTCCTGTGGCTTGATGAGACAGTAAAATGGGGACAGAGGCCCTGGGCTGCCCTGAGTCTGCACATCACTCAGCATTGAATATTCATTAATCAGTGGCATGGCATGCCTTGTAATTGGCAGAAACATTAGTGATGAATCCCACGGAATATTCCAACTCCTTGCATATTCATGTCTTTGGGCAATATATCCTGGGTGTGTGGCTTCTTTTTCCCCTCATCTTCTCACCTTTCTGTCTTAAAAATAACGATTGAAAAAAAGTCGGGAAATCAGACTCGTTCACTGCCGCTTTAACAATATATGCACATGCTTTGTACATTTCATACTACAATAAAAACTCTAATGTTTCTAGAGCAGGATTTTAAACACAATCACAACATACGCACACACCCATTCCAGCAGAAAATTTAAAAAACAATTATTGTATAACACTATATCATGTAGTGCATTTTGAGCACAACAATGACTTTGAAAATAATTTCAGTGACGAACATGGTGTATACTGTATAGAAATTAGAATAGGATCTATCATTGGTATTTATGACCTGGTGGTCACCGACACACAGTACCTGCAATTGCACTTACCTGGAAATCTATAATATTTTTACTAATACTAAAGCACCTTTTAGGATCATTTAAGGTAGATACATAGTCACAACACACACACAAAGATGTTGAAAAAGCTATGTAAATGAACATTTTACTATACTATACTTTATCTAACAAATAATATTAAAGTCGTGTGAGTACCAGTGAACTGTATATTTAGCAATATTTTGAAATATATTTGGTATATTCATCCACAAAGTAGATATTTTTAAAAACCACAAACCATTTATTACACCAAGAGTTTTGTCCTTGCTAATGTTTTTTACTGTATCAGTATAAAATTAAATACACTGCACTGTATATGTTATAAGATTTTTTTTTATAAGCGTGATGTACTTATTTAATATCGGTTCACAGGTTTTTTTTCTCTAAACGTTAGGCTTGACTGAAAGCTTTTTCTGGCTGGCAGTTTGCAAAAACAGGGCAACCACAGTTCTGCGTTCATGTGTGTTTGCTGCGCACTGTACCCATACTGTGGACAGTAAAGTCTCTCAGGAGGCTGAAACCCTAAACTGCCATTAGAAAAAAACCCTCAAAATAATTATGATTATCACATATGATTTAAGCAAACCTTGTATTTTCACATGTATAAATAAGACCTTTCATGTTTTTTGTGTGTGTGTTTTAAATCAGGACCATCTGGATGGAACTGATGCATGCTGGGAATAAATTAGTTAATTGCCACCCAATTGATTAGGTTTAATTAGGTTTGGGAAATACTTTAGGGAGCATTTTAGGTGACCTTATAGTGGTGTTTGCATAGTTTTGCATTAGTGCTGATCAATAATGAGTTCATTGAAATGACTAACTAACAGCATACGCAACACTGTACTGGAATTAGATTCTAATATTAATTGTGTTAGCTCTTAGCAGTTAACTGCTGCTTAACTTCATATGACATACACACATATTCACAGTTCTAATAATTTTAGAAACATCTTTATACTACATATAATTGAGGACGTAGAGAGAATGTCAATATATCTGCTTTATTGGGTTATTTTAGAAGCGGCGCATGGTTTCGGTTACTATAAGCATATATGCATGTGGTGTGCATATCTGTGATTCATCATATCAGACAGTGGTTGTAGAGGGGGGATGTAAATAAATTAGCAGGTGATTGATCATGTCTTATTTTGGTGGTGTCACACATCTTTGTTTGTCCTCCGTGGAAAATGCATGATTTGTGTTTTCTTAAATCCATCATACAGAATATGAAGCCATGCATAATAATGAAATGAATTTATTAATGTGCACTGTCCCCTCAAGTCATGTGACAGTGAAATGGATGACTGGTTTGTGTGCAAGGGTTTGTGTGTGTGCTTATGTGTGTAAAATTGTTGAGGATACTTTTTTTTTTCAGCTGAAGCAGCTAGCCGTAGAGTAGATATCTGTGTGTGTGTGTGTGTGTGTGTGTGTGTGCGTGTGTGTGTGTGTGTGTGTGTGTGTGTATGTAAGAGCAAGAGAGAGAGAGAGAGAGAGAGAGAGAGAGTTTATGATAATAAAGAGGATTTGTAGCACAATAGCACACAATCATGCGTACAACATTGTAACTTCTGAAATTCTGTTTTAAATCTAGAATTTGGTTCCATAAATTTAGCTATGGTTCTTGTTGAGTTACAACGTTGAACATCTTTTTAATCTCGTTTGCATTACAGTCCCAAATGGAAAAATTGGTCAAAAATTATAGAAATTACCCACTTATTCCATACATTTCTATGAAGAGTATGTACAGTTACTATGACCTTATTAGTTGCTGAACAATTTTTGTGTGTGTGCTTTAATTATACCTACAGACCAATATTAAAATGTTGAGTTTAATCAAGATTAAACTTTAAAGTTCCATTTTACTTACAGTTTTTCCAGTAGTTTTTGTCTTGGAGCACTAAAATGATTGATTGATTGATTGATTGATTGATTGATTGATTGATTGATTGATTGATTGATTGTTTGATTGTTTGATTAATTGATTGATTGCAATATTTCATTTATTCATTCATTTACAGTAAGGGGTCAAATCTGTTCAGTGTCAGAGTAAATTTAGCCATCATAAATCCATTAAACACTGATCAGGCATAACATTATGACCACCTGCCTAATATTGTGTTGGTTCCCCTTTTGCTTTATATTCTTCAGCTATTTGAGCTCCAGTAGCTGTCTGTTGGATCGGACCACACGGGCCCCACTGTTCCTTTGTTGGACCAATTTTGGTAGACACTAAACCCCGCAAGTTTTGGAGATGCTTTGACCCAGTTGTCTAACCATCACAATTTGTCCCTTGTCAAACTCACTCACATCTCACTTGTGAATTTTTCGTGCTTCAAATTTGAGGAAAAATGTTCACTTGCTGCCTAATATTTTCCACCCACTAACAGAGCCCCACCCAATAACATGATGAAGAGAGTGTGTTATTCACTTCACTGCTCATAATTTTATAATATCATAATGCTATGTCTGCTCAGTGTATCATACCTATGCTTTCTTTAGAAAATTCAGTACAGATTTTGTCCTTAACTCTTCTGGGAAGGTTTTCATTATGGGTTGAGTAGATTTGTGTTTGTTCAGTCACATGAGAGTGGTAATTAGGCCTGTAAATGTTTAGTTCATCGAATTGGTGTACCGTGGGGTGAGGTCATGATTCTGTGCAAGACAGACAAGTTTCCTTTCAGGAACTCGAGCTGCATCGAAACGCTTTGGGAACGCAAAGTGTTTCGACGCAGCGTCTCGTTCCCTCAGGGAACTAGTGTTCCATACATAACCCTAGAGACGTTTTTCTACTTCAACGGGCATTGTCACGGTGGAACAGGTTTGGGTCTGTGTTCCTGTCAATGAAAAATGTAATGTTACAGTATTTATAGACATCATACACAATTTCTAACTTTGTAACAACAGTTTGGGGAATAACAACGTGTGGGTGTGATTGACAGGTGTCCACACACTTTTGGCCATATGAATAATCTAGTATTATTGGTCAGATGTGTTTAAATAGGAGCAGCCGAAAAAAGAAGACGAAGGCCAGATGTGCTCAAAACAAGGCCGAATGATGTAAATTTCTCAAAGATACATTTTTTTATTTCTTCCTCTTATTATTATTATTATCATTATTATTATTACTATTATTATTATTATTATTATTATTAGTAGTAGTAGTAGTAGCAGTAGTAGTATTTTATTGTAATCATCTATGTTAATATTATTAAATTCAATGTACACAATGTAAGAGTTACACTAAAATCATCGAATCACATGAACTTATTTGTTGGTGTTTTTTTTTTACAAATGTATTGAGACCTTTTGAATTGTTTTTAACAAATTTAATACATTGAATAAATTACAAATTACACTTTGACACTGCAAAACCCCATCCTCTTTCTCTCTCTCTCCCACACACGCACACACACACACACACACACACACACACACACACACACACACACACACACACACACACACACACACATTTCTTTGCTGTTCTGAATGACTTTCATCTTTTCCCTCTTCATCTGAGAGAGAGAGAAAAAAATGGGATCAATCCTCTTTACTTGTTTGGATTATTAGCAGCACACTGTGTGTGCGTCCCATCCCGTGTCTGTGTAGTTGCGTAACTCCTCGCAACAGTATTGTCAAACTCTAAAGTGGATTCCAGTGGCCTCTCTGGAGACCTGGAAGTGCAGGACTTGGAGGGATTTATTTTTCTCTTCCAGAAAAACAGCAACTGCAGCAGCATTGAAGCTAGTAAAGCTTTCCCTCTCTTGAATGAGCCGCCGTTGCTATAATTATGACAAAAATCAATTATCTACGCTCAGAGTTCAAGGCTTCTTTAATCTGTCCATGTGTTTAATCTGTTGTGTGTGTAAGAGGAGAAAAGAGAAAAAAATTACAAGAAAAAAGAGAAAGAGAAAGAGGGACAGAATGATCCACTCTAATCCACATTTATTTTCTCTTTCTTCTTTTTAAATGTGGGATTTGTGAATTCCATTCATAAGGGAAGGCCCTGAGCCTGGATATGCTGTAAGACAGTCTTTGGAGCAATGTTAGAGTCTCTCTCTCTCTCTCTCTCTCTCTCTCTCTCTCTCTCTCTTTCTCTCCACCCACCAGAATATATTTGTGAATATTGAACAACAATAAAAACATTGTTCTTATTGCTAATAAGAATGATCCACTCTAATCCACATTTATTTTCTCTTTCTTCTTTTTAAATGTGGGATTTGTGAATTCCATTCATAAGGGAAGGCCCTGAGCCTGGATATGCTGTAAGACAGTCTTTGGAGCAATGTTAGAGTCTCTCTCTCTCTCTCTCTCTCTCTCTCTCTCTCTCTCTCTTTCTCTCCACCCACCAGAATATATTTGTGAATATTGAACAACAATAAAAACATTGTTCTTATTGCTAATAATTATTTGTCAGATGAAATAAGTTCTATAGTAACAACTTAGACAAGGAAGTACTTACTAAAAGAAGTTTTCCTGTTGAGTTTAAATAAACTAAATTAATAATAAAAATAATAGAAATGTTTTATACAAGAAAAGGTGATAAAAGAAACATCCAAAGAAGGTGACAAATTAAAGAGGGAAAAAAATCTAACAAAAAGTCTCAGTAAAGCTTCAGTTCACCTCAATATTGATTCTGAATGTCTGGACCAGAACAGAAGATATTATATGAAAATTGTTCTCCAAAAACACATTCCCACAGATGGTGTATTGATGATGCTAGAGAGCACTGTTTAATACAATAGATCATACCAAAATCTCCTATAGGTTTTTCAACTGAGTTGAGCTCTGGTGAATTTCAAGGGCAAACCATATGATTTGTATTATTTTTAGCTTCACCAAAGTATTCAGTATGACCATGTGACCTATGGATGGGGGCGGAGACCTTCTGGAGGAGACCACTCACAACAGGATCGCAATGTATCATCATTGGTTAACAGTGATTGAGCAAAAAAAACTTGGCATACATATGAATCCAGAGAACTGATCGCTGTTCTTTTTACATTTTTTGGCCTGGGGTTTGCTTTAATTAAACCCTGTTGCAGTTTAGATCAGGTCTGGAGGCGATCCACACTTAGCACCATTTGTTGTGTAATGAGATGTTAATTTCTGACTTCATGATGCTGGGAAAATGGTTATTGTTGTTATTAAATGTATAAAACCAGACCCTGTTTTATAAATAAATAAATAAATAAATAAATGTACCCTTGTTATCCTCATTATTTACCACATGATCATTTTCATGCAAGCTTTAATATGACCTATGTGAGAGAGACATGTTTTTATTGCATGTGTTCATACACAGCAAAATAGTTTATTTTTTAAATCAACTGAAGGAAGCAAAGAAGATAATTGTGGATGTCTCTCAGGATGTCTTTCCATTTTACATCAAGCTACAAATCATAGGGTCATGATCCTTAGCTTGGGAACCCCTGAATCAATTTTAGACTCTCTCTCTCTCTCTCTCTCTCTCTCTCTCTTATATATATATATATATATATATATATTTATATTCATATGCATTGTTTGGCTGCATGAATTATCTGTTTTTTCCTCTCCCTCCATCACTTTCTCTCACCTATAGTATAAAAATTCTTTCTGTATTCGAGATTTACACAGAATCCGACTGTCATCTACCTTCAAAGCTTTTGTCACATTGGAACTTTTAACAGGTTGGAATCTATTTCGTATATTTTTTCATTATAGACTTTAGTGACCAAATATTGCATCTGAACTCTGAAAATGAGTTTGGCTCCCTTCTATTTAAGACTTTGGATTTTTTTTTAACAGTCACTGTTTATTCTCATGAATATTAATACAGTGCTTGCCCAATATATCTCTCTGTATCCCATTCTCCTCTGTCACAGTCCTCCCTTAAACCAGATCACAGTGGAGGGAACAGATGCATATGAAAATGATATGTAATATTGCCTAAATATTTGGCAGAGAGAATAAGTAACCAAATATCAGAGAGGCAGCTGTTGATCTGGTGCCAGGGATTTTTTTTCTTCCTTTTTCTCTTTCTCTCTCCCTCACTCTCTCTCTCTATCTCTCCCTCAGATGGCCTTGGTAGAGAAGGGTGATTTCTCACCGGGGACCAGCAGCAGAAGCACTAAAGCTTATTCACGGCGGGGTCCGATATCTACAGAAAGCCATCATGAAATTAGATTACGAACAGGTAAATGCTTCATTTTTTACTCTGCCGCTGACACTTATCCGCCAGAATTCCTGGTCCTTCTGGTCATATTGCTTTATTTACCCTCACTCACCATTATTCATTCAAAAGAGGTCTTGACACGTTTGCATGGATTGAAAGGTGGGGATTTTTTTTTCCCTCTCTCGCACTCTTTTTATTTTCTGTAAAGTTGTTTCAGAGAACTGTGAGTACTTTTCTTTGGAGACAAGGTGGGTTAGAGAGGCCCTGTCATTATCAAAGATGGGAATTAATACAGAAAATTATATTAGAGTAATGGGTGGGCGAAACGCAGCATTTGGGCCTCCTTTTGTCTGCGCGTTGTTAAGAAGTCAGCCAGGTTCAAACTGAAATGTCATCCTTTTCTGTTACATTTCAGAGTTTCTGAGGAAACTCATTATTTTAGGCCTGTGTTTTTCCCCCTTTCCACTCTTATTTGCCTCTCTGTATGAGCACACTAAGGTCTTAAAGGTGAAAGTGAGAGAGGCCCAATTAGCGAGATTGTGGTGAGAGGAACTGCTCACTCAGCACATATACTAAGATGTATAGACCAGTGCACAAGTCCAGAGATGAAGGAGGAACAGGATTTTAGGCAAAGTGCAGTCACACGTTAATTAGGCTGGCAAAGTTACAATAGAATATCATTTCAGGCTGTGCGAAATTATAATTTGTCTCTCACCACTAGATCAAGGTGTGTTAGTTTGGAGTTTGGAGAATTTTATATAATAACTAATGATATTTGTGGTGGTTATTAAAAGCAGGTTGTGTAATAAATACTTCACTGACCTGCTCTTGGACAACAGTCAGTCCAGAAGAGTGGCTTAGTTACAATCTAGCTGTGAGTAAAAACAATGCAAAGATGCACAGAAATGCTCTAGGATTTTTTTTTTTTGGACTTTTTTTTTTTTACTAGATTAGGAGCTCTTTGTCCATGTAGAGACTTTGCTTAGTCTTTAATTACTCTCTCATTGAAGACTCTCATTGAGGAAAGTCTTTTATTATTGTCTCAATCCTCCACTCCCAAATCTCTCTAATTGTAGGCCTGGCTTATTCAACAAGTATCCCACTGATCAAATGTGATCCTTAGCAATGTGCCAGCCAGCCCACTCTACTGCTGTCTATTATGAATGAATGAAAATATTATAGAAAATCTTTAACCTATAATTATAATCGAAAATGCATTAGTTATTAGAACACAATATCATAAGATTGATTAATTCCTCAGCAGAAACCAGTCAAAGCGCATTTTTATTTCTTTCTTGCTGTTCACTCATAGACAATGGGATTCTAAGCTAACTATCTAAGCCGACCCACCCTTAATATATAGCTTGGCCCACTCGACAAACAAACACATTTGTTCATCTTGTTTTATTCCTGATTGTGGCTGAACATTCAATTCTGATCAGTTATAAAGTATTGATTAACGGTCTGTAACAGAACAGCTGGTGACAGAAATAGCATGTTTATATAAATGTACATCTAATATATTGTTTCTGAAGTAATCACTTACACAGGAACTTGTATGGCAAAGGAAACACATAACCTGTTAAAAAATAAACAGGTAACTGGAGTATGGTAAGTTTTCTGAGATTAGGTTGTTTACTTACTCATTTTCTAAAATGAGTCTAGAGTATCAATGCAGTGTAACAGAGGTCACATTGTAACTAAAAGTTCAGACACTCTTGATGATGTGTATGGTATAAGAGGAATAAAATACTTTGGGAAGTGATGTATTGGAAAATAGTAAATTTCATGATGGTAAGATTAACTGCACTTTGTGTACTTCAATATAATGGATGTCATGTGTTTTCTGATAGTATGAAAGTAACCAAAAACAAATGTTTTTCAGGCATCAGGTTGAAACTTGAGGGGTCCTGAAATGCACACCAAAAAGTTGTGAGGTTTTAGATATAGATATCTAAAGCAGAAAAAGTTACAGATACAGAAAGTGGGACTGGTTTACAACCTACTTGTAGAGTAAAAAGATATTCTCTTACTCAATCCTTCCTACAATAGGAGGTCTTAATTTTATACAGATCGTATAAGCAGCATTAATGCTCAGGCTTACTCCAATATCACCACTAATCCCATTTTGGTAAAACAAGATGATAGATAATAAACTGATAAGTGTTCAGGGATAGAAGGAAGGAGGAAGAGACCAGACATTTCTCTTCTTAAAAAAAAACTCAGACTAGTCAGTCGATGATGAAACAGCGTCTGCCCCAGAAACAGCAGTCCTACTCTGAAACCTTTTTTTGAACGTTATTTCAGAAAAAGTAAATACGACGCAGGAAACTTTCAGCTTTTTTCAAAACATCAAACGTGTATGCAAGGGAGAGAGAGAGAGAGAGAGAGAGAGAGAGAGAGAGAGAGAGAGAGAGAGAGAGAGAAAGAAAAATCTGAGTGTAGGTAAATTTGAAAATGAGAGCCCCGTCACTGCTTCCCTTCATTTCTATGAAGTGAACAGTGTCTTGATTTGATTTCTGCCGTTTAGTATCAGCACTTTTAATTGCACATGACATTTCCCATACTTCACTGTGGTATTTAATGCAGAGGACAGGTGGGGCTCATTAATGCCATGTGGGGGAGGTTTCAACCGGCACTCATACCCTACACCAGCGTTTATTCCAACCTTGCTACAAAGCCACAGTGCTGCAGGTTTTTTCTGCTCATACACCCTGATTCATTAGCTACTTGTCTGGCTTTTCCAGAAATTAATCAGGCATTTGTTAAAGGTGATGGATGTAACTAAGGAGCTTGATGAAACCTTGAAAGATATTTGTATGTAATCCAGCATACTTCATTCGACTTACACCTTTACCAAAATCACTAATCTTGTATCAACTCAATGGTTTTATTATATAGGCTACAGGATATAGGCAACTATTTAGTTTAACTATATTGTTTATGATATTATTGGTACTGCGCACCTGTCATTCATTGGAAAGGGGGCAAGATATTAACCTGATATTAATTGCATAATGGACAATTCTCAGAACACTGACATTGTCATGCTATTTTATGTGTAACAAACAAAACAAAACAAAACAATAAGCAAGTTATTTGTGATTCTAACAGTCAAGTATTGATTCATTTTCCCCTGGAAACTATGAGAGGGGTTTATACTCTGTCAGTTAGTGACACTGGCCAATCACAGATGTTTGTGAGCTTGGGTATGTGGAAGAAGGTGGAAAACATTTTTCTCTGAGTATTGTGAAGCCAGTCAGCTGCAGCCAATTCTACATGTCTCAGAGGAAGCATGGAAACACAGTTAACTGCCCCTCTCCATGGTGGTATTTTATGTATGATAGGGAGAGGTGGATGATAATTTGGTGATTTGGCAAATTATAATAGGTGTGTAATTTAACATATACAAATGCACTTTGACAATAAAATAAGATTTATAGATTTAATCATTTGAATATGTAAAATACATAAATGCATACAGATCTATACTATTTGGATAAACAATATTTAAACGAATAACATTTTTGTTCCAGTGATAAAATTCTGGTAGTAAATGTTCACAAAATTTGAAGAGATTAAACTAAATAAATGACACACACACACACACACACACACACACACACACACACACACACACACACACACACACACACACACACAGAGTATATATTCTGTGTGGTGCAATGATACACCCTTTGTAAGCAGGTAAAGATAAAATGTTTTCCTGAACTGGTAAAAGCAAGTGGTATTATTGAGATGTTTTAAAAATCTACAACAAGGCACACAAAGGCTTGGGTTTTTTTGGAATGAAAATACTATTTGGATTTTGTACATCTTGAGTTCTCTGTTTTTTTTTCCACACCTTCTAAAATGTCAATATGTGAATTGATTACTTGAAAACACACACACACACACACACACACACACACACACACACACACACACACACACACACACACACACACACAGAGTATATATTCTGTGTGGTGCAATGATACACCCTTTGTAAGCAGGTAAAGATAAAATGTTTCCCTGAACTGGTAAAAGCAAGTGGTATTATTAAGATGTTTTAAAAATCTACAACAAGGCACACAAAGGCTCGTTTTTTTTTGGAATGAAAATACTATTTGGATTTTGTACATCTTGAGTTCTCTGTTTTTTTTTCCACACCTTCTAAAATGTCAATATGTGAATTGATTACTTGAAAAGGCTTTAGGTGTAGTCTCAGCACTCAGTGATCCTGGGGTAGGCTCTAGACTTACTGCAACCCTAATTATTCTATAAATTACATTATGGGTTTTCTTCATAAAACCAAAACTGTCCCCAAACTTACTTGTGCAGCTTTACTACTAGTTCAGGTTGTAGATATTGTGCTTATTTAGGCACACCTAAATGTATACAGTGTTTCTGGCTATTCTTACACATTTGCAATCATTATGAAGTAATTTTAAGAGGAAATGTATTAAGAAAGGTTATAGACCTTTACACACAATTGTTTTTTTGTAATTACCTTCTACAAAACACACACACATACATTTGAAATGACGTGGCCTCCACAACAAGGAAAATAGCCAGCAGGCCATTCGCTCCAGCTATTTCTACCAAATCTCACATCTCTCTCTCCAGGCTACAAGTGCTCCGTGTTGGCATGAGGAAAACAAAGCATATGTTCATTGTTAGCCTGGGTGTATATGGCATGTCCTGTTCGCTCAGCCTCCACACTATTGCCGCTAACTCCCAACTTTGTTTCTCAAGGCTATCTGTCAGTCCGCATTTGGTGTGTGAGGACACAAAGATTCCCATGCACTGCAAAAAGGCATGGTGAAGGAGGAGGGCACAAAGCTGTCAGCCTTTTTATCATCCATTTACAAGGAATTACATTACACATGACAAGGTAATACACACAGCAAAATTCAGAGATGCTTCCAACTATTGATTTTATTTTGTTTCTAAATGTAATTGTTTTTACAGTCATTTAATTGAATGTAGCATTTCAGTCTGAACATTTTTATTTGTCACATACATAAGCATAAGCACAGTATGATATGAAGTGAAATGCTTTTACGGACTGGTCTATGATAGAGATTGGAATAAAAAAATAAGGATGAAAATAAAATGCAACGAATTTAAAATGTAATAAAAATGACAATAAAATGAAATAAACAGGATTTACAGTATAATAAAAAAAAAATCTAATATAATACAAACAGAATTGCATTAAAAATATACAATAGAATGGAAAATGGAAAAGACCAGAATGGATTTTTTATTTATTTTTTACGGGGATAAATACTCATTTCCGAATGGTTCAACCTAAAGGAAAACGTCACAATGTCTTGAAATGTGTAACTTAAAATGAATTATTTAAAAGAACATTCCTTTTTTGGTTTATTTTCAGCTACAAATACTTTTCAGTTTATGCCCTTTTATTGTGTACATGACACAGCATGCACATGAGGTCATTAAACACAATTCTTCTTCTACAGTAAACACAGGAAATCATATATCTTCTGTTTTATATATCATTTATAAAGATGTTTAATAAAAAATTGAAAGTATATCATATTAAATCATCTATTTAATTTGTTGCTGTTCATTATATTTATGTTCCTGTTCCCATTCTGTTTTTGACCCTCTTCCCCTAATTGTTGCCAGAGGATTGATTATAAAAGAGATGTGTAGGATAATGACTGTGTTCACCAACGTCCTGTACCTGCGGTGGTTTAATCAGAGCCATCAGCCCAGTCAAGTGTCTGAACCATATGACTGCAGACACAAAATTCATCGTCCCTACCCTTACTGTCATTTTACTGCCAAAGACTCACTCTCAATCCACTGGCTTTCCTTCCAGGAGAGGGATATGAGTTTAGGAGAAGATGGTTGAAGGAGTGAAAAAAGAGAGGATCGTTCTAGCATTGTCTCAGTGACAGTATAATTATTAGTGGGTTTGAGGATGAATATAAACCAGCTAATTGATAGGTGTCCTCCAACAGAATATTTTATGCAAATATTTGCTAGCTGGTAAATACTACTTGTAAATTATGAATAAGCCACTGCGAAAACACATAATCCTGAGGAGTAACAGTACATAAATAAACACATACTGAAAAATATGCACTTACTGCACACCTTAATAGAAATACCTGCACCCTGCAGTTTTGTAAACAGACAGTGTGGCAGCAGTGCAATGCATGCAGACATGCAGATGCAGGCTGGAGCTTTGGTTTAATGGGACTTCAGTGATGTTAGTCATGGCTTGAATACTAGGATGGATTGAGTATTCTTTTTTTATATAGAATTTATTAGATTTACAAAGAATGCTGCATATGGTAATACCATCCTTTTCTGACTGACAGGAAGGCTACAGTAGGAAATTTTAATCTTTATAAACATGGTGAGCAGAAAAGCATCTCAAAATCCACAAGGCATCAAATCTTGTGGCAGATGGGCTTCTACTCAACCAAAAGCAAAGATATTGTTTGCCTGTGCAAAGATTTTCCTAGCAGCCTGGTAAATATAAAGCAGATACTGAGTTAATCCCACATGCTCAACAATGATCCATCCAACATATGTGAGCTGTATGTAGTGATACCTAGACACAATATTGGGTTTTATATATATATATATATATAGGGTTTTCAAATATTCCCAAATCACATGATGCTGTGGGAATCTACAGTCTGGGCTGAAAAGAAATCAGCCCAGATTCTACCTCATACCAGTCCATGTATTTACTTATGATTGTTGCTGGTGCTGTTGGTCTTGTTTCCAAAAAAAGTAAGAATTAGGTCACTTTGAACCATTTGTTTTAAAGAAAAAGTCAAAAGATCAAGTGACTGTCAAAAGTAGGTCTAATTCTCATGCATTATTTCTTCAGAGGGAGCTGTTGTAGACTTTATTAATACCAGTCCACCATGACTGTAGGTTTTTCAAGCATAAACCAGCATAGTTTATGCAGAAAGCACAGTGAATCAACTGGGAAAAAAAGATATATTTCCTAAACCTTAATATATCATGCTCCTGTATGTAATTTGTTTAAAACTTGGCCTTTATATTTGCTGTGCATTTTTTTTTTCCTTCTCTTTGCTTCCGATTTTTTGTTCTAGAAAATTCCTTTGAGCGCATGGTAGCATTAACCAGAACCTAGTGGTTACTTAGCCTGGAGTTGTTTTAAGGCAGAAAAGAGAGGAAAAGAGAAAGATCAGAGCTCCTTAGGCCATCTTATTCCTACAGCCGAACAATGTTCTCGGCCCACACTGAGGAGTTGCTCTTCCCTGGCAATAACAAATAGAAAGAGAGTTGCTCCAGACACCAACATTAAAAGTGATTAATCATTACTGCTTTCCTTTTTTCCCCCTAACTAAAAGATTATACTGCAATAAATCTTAAAAGATGTACATAGGAATCAGTCCGTAATGAAACCCTGCTTTGTTCATTTGTCACCTTTTAAACCCTTTCATTTAAATTACAAAACTTACGACCTTGTGACTTGGAGTATAGATCTCTGGTATTTTCGGACCCAGAAGGGATTAATCCATAAATCTTAAATCCAGATTCTTCTGTTCATTAAGAGGAGTCCGTGTCAGTGTCTCCAGCAGGCTCTCTCTCTCTCTCTCACACACACACACACACACACACACACACACACACACACACACACACACACACACACACAGTCTGTGAGCCTGTCAGAAATGCTATGCTGACATAGACGGATGGTGGAGTAGGGTTGCCAGTGACACAGCAAATAATTATTTCCAATGATCAGCATGTTCTCTGTGCTGCTTCTCCTGCTCGTCTGCCTTAGGGATAAACCAGCACCGAATTAATCTCTTTCCCTCACATAGACTCACATGGCAGTCAAGGCAACAGAGACAGCGAGAGTCTTACTTGCATTGTAAAACTTTACCTAGGACAAATATCCGCAAGGTTAGAAGTGCAAAGTTTTATGCATTAAATTTTTTTTAATCTGTTTTTATATCAAAATTAAAATCAAATGCATATCCTATTAATATCAATCAGTGAATCAATAAATTAAAGAAAAACTGAATTATGGGGTCAAAAACAATAAACGTATAAAAAATAAATAAGTATAGAATTGAATTTATACAGTGCATTGAATAAGTATTCAAACACTTTTATTATTTCTACATTTTGTGATGTTAGAAAGGAATTATATAATGTCAATAATCTACAAGATATAATCAGCAAAATTATTAAAGAATAAACGCTTAAAACTTCAGTGTACATACACTTCTTATTACTGTGAAACTTTCAGTCGGTCCAATATCGAATATTAAGTAGTCACCTGGTGTCACCTGGTCATAAATACAGTATGGGATTTTTCAGCATTGCATTCCACATTTTGTACCAATTTGCACTTATAATTCCCTCCACTCTTTTGGGAAGATGTTCCACTAGATTTTGGAGTGTGCTTATGAATATTTGTGTTCATTAGCCACAAAGGTATTATGAAAGGCAAGTAGGATGGTATTATATGAGGAAGTGAGGTGTTCAGGTGTGTCAGAGAAGTATGTGAGGGTGGTGAAGGACATGAATAAGGACAGTGTGACAGCAGTAAAGTGTGCAGTGGGAACAAAAGACTGGTTTAAGGTAAAAGTTGGACTGCATCAAGGATCAGCTCTGAGCCCTTTCCTGTTTGCAGTGCTGATGGACAGGTTGACGGACGAGGTCATACAGGAGTCTCCATGGACTATGATGTTTGCGGACAGAGTATGCGTGTGAATGAGAGGGAGGGCAGTGGAGTGGTGCAGTTGCAGAGAGAAGAGGTGGTGAATGTGGAGGAGTTCAGGTACCTGCGTTCAACAGTACAAAGTAATAGAGAGTGTGTTAGAGAAGTGAAGAAAAGAGTGCAGGGAGGGTGGAGTGGGTGGAGAAGATTGACAGGAGTGATTTGTGATAGAAGAGTGTCTGCAATAATGAAAGGGAAAGTTTATAGGACTGTAGTGAGACCTGGGATGTTGTATGGTTTAGAGACAGTGGCATTGAGTAAAAGACAGGAGGTGGAGCTGGAGGGAGCAGAGCTGAAGATGTTAAGATTTTCATTGGGAGTAACGACGATGGACAGGATTAAAAACAAGGAGGTACATGAGGTATATCGATGGGAAAATGCTTAAGGATGGAGCCACCAGGAAGGAGGAATAGAGGAAAGCCATAAAGGAGGTTCATGGACGTGGTAAGGGAAGACATGCAGGTAGTTAGTTTTCAAGATGCAGATGAAGAGGACAGAGTAGTATGGAGACGAATGATCCACTGTGGCGACCCCTAATAGGAGCCCTAATAGGCGAAAGAAGAAGAAGGTACTGATGTAGGGTGAGGAGGCCTGGGGTGCAGTCAGTGTTCCAAAGGTTTTAGTAGGGAGGAGATCAGAGCTCTCAATATATATATATTTAATTAAACCGAGTCTATATTTTATACAACTCTGTATATTTTCTAATGATCTCCAGTGATGCTTTATGTCTTAGCCAATAAATTTGCCTTGGTTTAATACTTCTTTTCCTTTCATTGATGTGTCATTGTTCAAAAGAAACACATCTGACCAGTGTCATCATACTTTAATATTTTGGGTCATGTGCTATCTCCAGGCACGAGAGCTTCCTTTCTCTCTCTCTCTCTCTCTCTCTGTATATTTTCTAATGATCTCCAGTGATGCTTTATGTCTTAGCCAATAAATTTGCCTTGGTTTAATACTTCTTTTCCTTTCATTGATGTGTCATTGTTCAAAAGAAACACATCTGACCAGTGTCATCATACTTTAATATTTTGGGTCATGTGCTATCTCCAGGCACGAGAGCTTCCTTTCTCTCTCTCTCTCTCTCTCTCTCTCTCTCTCTCTCTCAGTAAGCCTCCCTATTATTTGCTGCCCTGTTGCACGAGTGTGTGTGTGTGTGTGTGTGTGTGTTAACATTCACCTTTGCATCTCTGATGCAGTCTGACAGGCCCAGATGTGACAGATCGTTTCCGACACACTTCCAAAGCACCAGTCAGTGCGCTGCAGGTGACTCAGTACCCTCCCCCTGTCTTGCTGTCCTGTTTTACCATAGAACAGTCAAGAAACCTGATCGCTGTAGCTACTGCGCTGCCAAGGACGGTTACGTAGGTGCGTCGGAGAGGACAGATTCCATAATGGTGTACAGTGGTGTCAGACAGGTAAATACTATGAGAAGGCTGGAATGCTGAAAGAAAAGTGGTTTGATGAAATGGTGATGTGTGAATGCTATGTGACAAAGACATTGTACTGTGTGTTATTGTTATAAACAGGGAGTACATGGAGTGCTCAGGAAACAGATAAATACTAGAGCAGCAATTAGAGAATAAAAAATAAATAAATAGTGAAACGATTGGTAGAGCTAGTCTGAGCTTTTACTTGCTGTCTGTGTGGAGTTTGCATTCAGGCCTCATGTCCCATGTTGGTCCATGTGGGCTCTTAGTTGTCTGGTTTGCTATATTGGGTACCTCCCACCTCCCATATATATATATATATATATATATATATATACCATTTTACATACAGTATATCACAAAAGTGAGTACACCCCTCATATATTAGCAACCATTTTATTATATGTTCTCAAAAATACTATAGAAAAGAAACATACAGCCATTACTGTCTAAATAACTGGCAACAAAAGAGAGTAAAACTGAACATGTGAAAACTGTGTCCAGTTAATATTTTGTGTATATATATATATATATATATATACATACAAAGTCTTCTTTTGATCAAATACTTTATTTGTTTTGGTAATTGGCAGCAGATAAACCAGAAATGGACAGAAATATTCGCAAGAACCTTTTTTTAAGGATAATATTTTGAGTGTTAGGTGTATGATATGTCTGGAGCTCTTCAGATGTGAAACAGCATATGAGGCAGAATTAACTCCTCACTTCGAATGGCCTGTGTTACCTTTTAAATGTCACACACACAGATGTGGCTGCACCGAGGATGAGCAGAGGGGAAAGGAGAGGTGTCTCTCTAACGTTTCATGAATAGTCATGAAGGGGTTGCTTTCGGATCATGGCCACCCCCTTGATGATTCGCTGAGCCACGGTGGAGATTTATGGACATTTAAGTCTGGTGAAGAGTCCTCATAAGAGCTGCAGCAAAAGATGGAGCATTGAGGACGATATCTCACCTTTCTAATTTCATAATCGATACCTGACATTAAATAAATAAGTGGATGGTACTTTATTAACAATTGACTGTAAAAGACTACAGGTTGTGTAGACAGATAATCATTTCTCAATGCCAGTCTGTGTTACAGCTTCTCTCATACCAACCTGTCAGAGTGAATCGTCCTCCTTTTTTTAGCACTGACATTCATATACATTTACAGCATTTAGCATCTCTATAATCCAAGGAGTCAACATCAAACAGCCTATGTTCTCTCCCAGGGAGTGTTAAAAGTGTACTGATCACACACATACATACACACAGTGGCTCCTGTGCTGGTCTTTGACACACACAGGCGAGAGGGAAAATTAGGTATGTCTGCTCCCTATTAATTATAGTCCCTGCTTTAGTTTCGCATGGAGGCGGACGAGCCACTCCATTACGGTGAAGCTGTCGGCTGATAAATTAATAATCGCCCTTGTCAGGGCCAACAGATGAATGGGCAGCAGTGATTGATGCTGTTTTCTTTCACAGGGCACCAGTTTGATATGAGGGCCAAATGTGTAATCGGTGCCACCCGAGCCTTCACGTACGACACTCAGAATAGATAACCAGGAACTCAAGTGCAGACCCAGACATCATTGTATGCAGATACGGAATAAGGAAAAGTAGTAAAGTAGAGTCTGTTGCTTCTTGTTTGTTTTTGTTTTAGATCATAGGATAAAGTTTAAGTTCAAGTTTATTTCTATAACGTTTTTTACACTGGACATTGTCTCAAAGCAGCTTTAAAGAACTTAAAAAATAATGTGATTGATGTGTATTTATCCCTGATGAGAAGCCTGGCTCAAATGTGACATGGAAATACTCCCTTAGATGAATGAGGAAGAAACCTTGAGAGGAACCAGACACAAAAGGGAAACCCATCCTCATTTGGGTGACATCAAGAGTGTGATTATAAAACTTGAAACAATACAAAACACAAGAGAGTGAAAACTATCATAAATCCCGCAGTGTGTGTGATTATGAGTAATGTCCTTTCTTCAGTCTTATACAGTCATTTGACTTTGTGGAACCAGGAGCTACTGAGCAACTCATAAAATAGCTGAACATTTGAGATCATCATAGATCCAACACCAGCTTCTCCATGCCAGAGCCTTTAAAAATTCGAAGAGTTCCAATGTCAATAAAGTCATGGTGGAGTCATGGCATGCAATTAGAGATTAATTCTTCAGTTAAAAGGGCACTGATGATGCACCTTGTCAAAGTGTAATTGTCAACCACAGCTCTGAAAATGGAGTCCTCTTACTTGTTTACCCATGAGTCCATATCAGCATGGTCTAATACAAAAGGAAACGGCATTTTTAAGGATCTTGTGCTGCACAAAATTCGAGTAGTAACCCGAATTAAATACATGAATTAATACACATGATTTATGTAAATTTCAGTGGACAAAAAAGTGTGACCACAGAAAAAAGTCATTAATATCTGCAAAAAGCGTTAAAAGAATCTACAGTGGCAGGCAGTCAGGGCTAGCAAGGCATTCTATTCTCGCTTAAACATCATCACTTCCGTTTGATAAAATTTTTGTCCATGAAAATGTTTTCAATTATTCCTAATAGTCTATTCTATTCTTTTTATTTCATGCATGTGGGCAGAGTGCAAGTTTAGGATGGAGCTTCTATCCAATCAAATTTCACCGTAAGGCCTTCAGAAATGAATGAGAATGAAGCCGTTGTTTTAATAAATCAGATTGCAAGCTGGAGTCAATGGGGCCATCTAGAAGACTTGCAATCACGTTGGCATTTTCACATCCTTCGATTCGATATATTCACATGGATTTAACAGCTGTTTATTTATTCCACAGTGGCTGACAAGGGAGAAGAAATTGACTTAATCGTAGATACACTTACAAGGACATTTACTTTTGCATTTTCATTCCTATAGAATGTGCACAAAAACACACAATAGGCCTTAAATTCAAATCCCCATGAAAACTACAATGCACAGAAAAAAAATGCAAAAAAAATGCACAGGTTCGTTTTATGAGGTTGATATGATGCTTTTGCTAGAGAAGTTGCAGTGCTCTGTTTATGTATAATATTTGTGGCTTTGATGGCTGTGGCATCATAATGATGTTGGGTGGTGGATTGATTCAGACAGGACACCAGTGAAGGCCTAGGTGTGAAATGCACAAACCTTCACTGACAATCTATATATAAAATTAAGAATTTAGTTTAACTTGGTAGAAGACAGGAGCTAAGAAATCACTGTGAAAATCAGGGCAAGACTGAATAAAGTTTGGGGCAAGAAACAATGGGCTTAAATAAAGCATTAGGAAACAAGGAACAAATGGAAGCAATCACCTGATTCTGTTTGTCACATGTATGTAAAGTTCATTCAAACAGAACGTGCTGCCAAAGTGAAGAAAATAAGCAAACAAAAGGGTCACAAGCCAAGTAGACATACAAAATTTGGAACGCCATCAGGGTCAGAATCAGAGTAGATTGACAGAATTTTCAAAAAAACAAGCTGTAACTTGGATGAAGGAAAGAACAAGAGTCATCTACGGGAAGGGGAACAGGGCCAGTGTGAGACAGGCAATAAAACAAAAAAATGCAAAGTAATAAAAAAAAGAGCTGAGAATGCAAACTCAGACAGAGGTTATGGTATAGAATATATATCAAGGAGAAGGAACAGACCCAGATATTCACTAGACTGAACAAAAATAGGATCTGCCATAGACTTTTGAGCAGAAACAGCAACATGGATAACAGTAAATAGCAAACCTAAATTAAGTAAAAACTTAAAAATATCAGGGGCCATGGCAGTGCTAGAAACAGCGACAGACCCAGATGCTAGGAGAAGTGCAAAAACAACAACAACAACAACAACAACAAAAAAAAATAACACAATACTAGACACTTTTAATTAATTTATGAACAAGTTCACAGAGCAGACAGAAGCATCAATTTGTCATTTAAGGTTTACTGTCATAAAGGTTGCTGCAGAAAAGGAATTCTGGCAACCTTATGCGGTGTGATGTTCTCCTGCCAGTGGATCAAGGGCCATATAAGTTGCTGGGGGAGCAGGGCTCCTGGAAGTTGATGGCAGAGCATGGATCCTGGAAGCTGCTGGTGGAGCAGGGCTCCTGGAGGTTGCTAGTGGAGCTGTGCTCCTTGAAGCTGCTGGTGGAGCAAGATTCTTGGAAGCTGCTAATAGTGCAGTTTTTTTTAGGTGTTTTGGAAACTACTGTTTTAGCAGAGTTATTTTGTGAGGGACTTGTAGAACATGATCATGGAAGCTGGAATTGGAACAGGGTTATTAAAAGCTGCTGACAGGCAGTTGAATCTGACTCACAGAAGACACTCAAGGTTCTTCTTCACACTAACAGTGCTTGATCATATTTAGGTTGGTTAGAATTATTGCCTTACTCAATATATAAAGGAATACATGTTTTAAAAGGCTCCCAAAATCTTCTGTGCCTGTTTATAGGCAGATAAATCGTAACACTGTAGTTGACTTGTTTACATTTAAATTGACTCATTTGAGAAAGTTTCCTATCCAACGAATCAAAATTTGATTTAATATTTGATATATAATTAAATTTTATAGCCCCTAGCATACAACCCTTTCTCATCTGAAGATATTGTTCAATATTTGCTTAAAATAAAAAATAAATAAAAGTGTGTATTTCACCGAATTGCATTTTTTCAGTTGAATATTTGTGGTTTATTTTGTAAATAGTGAGTTTGTAGGAAAATGGGTGGGATAGATCTTGCAACTATAAATGGGCTTTTGCACTATTATTCTGATTATTCTGATTATTATTATTATTATACATTTTATTGTTATGCCAATTAACAATTTGCATTTGCAAAATCACCACAACTGTAAACGCATCTAGGAGGAGTTTAATTGTATCCCAATTCCAGTTAAAGTACTTTCACTCAGTATAAGCATTTTTTAAAAAAGCAGCATATAAGCATAGGCATTGGCAGCCTTTTCTAGTCTATGGCCAAAGGCAGGTCCATCTGTCTGCCTACAACACAAAATTAAGTCATCTCAGATTATGACTTCTGACAAGTGAAAACCCCTCTTGTATGAATCTACATGTGAAAACAGGATTAAGCTATACTGGGAGTGTTAAGGGCTGCTGAGTTTCCTCTGGGGGTGAGATTATCCTGTGGGCTTAGTCCCAGGAGAAAACTCCTTTGCTTTTGCAGTTAAACAGCAGAGACTGCACCTACATTAACCTGACCGGGAGAGATGCATGCTTTGGTATAAAAAAAGAAAGAAAATAATGAGCAAGAAAAGGTATTCCTTTATGATTTTTGAATATGAAAATATAAAGCAGTGTGTATAAGTGATATTTATACCAACAATTTATTGTTTTTTTTTGTTTTGCATATGATTTGAGAAATAACAGAAATCAATATTCGGACTTACACTTAAGTTCTTGTATATTGTCATATCCAAAATATAGAAAACGTAGCATATTCTACAGATTTTATGATTTCATTTCTCAGTCCATCTCTCCAATTTTGGCCTATTTTGGGATTTTTTTCTCTGTAGAACTATTAACATTTAAACACACTAACTGATAACACTATATATAGCACATTATCTATTTTCTACCAGAGATGGCAAAAGTACAAATATCCTTCACCTAAGTAGAAGTACATTTACCCATGTTTAAAAATAGTCTGGTAAATGGTGAAGTACTGACTACACTTTTTACATACTTTAGTAAAAACTACGTCTGTGGTGCATGATAGCCAGGAAATGATACACTAATGATGGGCTGAAAAGCAATGAGCAAAAAAAATATATATTGGTCATGTCACCAAAATGTAAGAAGTAGAAAATACCAATATTCAAAAAAATACCAATATTCAAAATATCTTTGTGTAAAAGATTTATTCAGTGAAAGTAAAAAGTCTAAAAAATAAATAGTGAAGTATTGATATCAGAACAATCTACTTAACTACTGCAACAAAGTGTCAGAGTCTTGCAGGTGACTGGAGAGATTGCGGGTGTGACTAGGTGACTGGTGAGACTGGATGGGTGGGAGGACCCAAATGCAGGATGCACACAGGGTTAAGAAAAATACAGGCTTTAATAAAGAAAGATAACTGAGCAATAGGGCAGGTCAAAAACACAGTCCAATAAACAGTCCGGGGTCAAAACACAGGCAAACAGGGCGATGCAGGGAAAGACAAAACCAAACACAAACAGAAAATCCAGTCCAAAGTCAAATCCGAGCAGAGCACAGTAGAGCAGGAGCAGCCAGGGTGGCACGAGCATTCCCAGGGACTTTAGAAAGCCAGTGTGATGATCTGGCTAATGTTTTTGGTGTCCTTAAATAGCGAGAGGCACGGAAAAAACGACAAGATAGCCGTCGACCCGGAATAGCTTATTGTTTTTCTCCTATAGATCAGAAGTTCAAATCCCTTTGGCCCTCGAGCCAGACTCTTTACCCTCAACTGGCCACTTAAAATGCTTGAATTATTCCTGTTATCCAGAGAAATTTATATCCTGCCTGTTAGTGATTTAAAACATAATAGAGGATAATACATTTGTCCAGAGAGATGAAGAGAGTCGGCTGTCTAAGATATACTTCTATTCTCTCAGCAGAGGCTTCAGTAGCTCTGGTCGACTGATGTGTCTGTGTGTACTGTACTGAGAGCACTGGGAGTTAGGAGCAGGTGAAATGAACAGCTGGTGCATGTCTTCCCTGAACGCCAACTTATTGATCTAGCTGGAGTGCACTAATTGTTTCGAGGGTGCGAGATGTTTGCTGGGTGATTTGATTGATTAAGACACACACCACTCTAGTTATTACAGAAAGCCAACCCCATAATGGACGTCTCTCGGAGCATCACATACTCATAGTTTTCACCATAGTTACTTAGACTTGTGTAATGTAAGTAATTTGATTAGAATTTAGGCTCTGTTGTTAGCCTAAAGACAAAGGCAACGTGACAGAATTCGGGTCAGGCACTTGTGGAAAATGGCCACACAGATACAGACTGGTGTCGATGAAAATGTGTCACTTAGTGTCTGCGTTTGAGTTCTTAGTGTCCAACATTGTGTTCACTGGTTAGAAGTGAGTGACTGCGGGAATGACTGAATGATCCTGCTAATGTCCTGCAGTCATAGGCTAATTTGAAGCATGCTGTATACACTAAAAAAAAAACAATATTAGGAAGATACATTTTAAACTCAGCTTTAGGAAATAAAGAATTATTTTCAATAAATTATTATTTGAGTGTAGTACTTAAAAAAAATTAAGTGTAAAAAATTGTGCTTAAAAACAGTTTACCTTCATTAATAAAACAGATGGCATATGTATAACACCACTTCAAAATAAAAGTGCTCAAATCATTTTTTGCTTTAAAGAAATCAGTAACTTTTTCTCATTGATTTTTTTTTAGCTTATGTAGATGGTTGTTTTTCCTTCTACTACAATGAAGCAGTTCCCATTTTTGCTTCTCTGCTTTTTTTGTAACCATTTGCAAAAATGAACCAAACCTGGGACCATGTTTCACCAAAAGAGATAAAAATAGTTTTCAGCAGCTCAAACGGAGGGTTAAGCCTTTTGATTAAAAAAAAAAAAAAAAAAAAAAAAAAAAACAGTGAAAAACAGAATCTCTTACTTTTTCATTACAAAAGGGACTTTAAAACATCTGGATTTAACTTAAAAACATTGACCCCCACTGCTATGTACAATTCTCCACTGTAAATCCCCCAATCTCTTCCAACTGCCATTTTACAGAACACTCTCCAGGTTGCTTTAGTGTCATCTCAAACACCAAGCTTTTCTCTCCACACTGGATCTGCCTCCCGTTCCTGTGTTGTTTTAACACATCATTTGTAGATTTCTTTACCTTTTGCTTCCCAAATAGGTAAATTATCTCCTTATCTAAGTTCATCTGTTGACAGTCTGCTGATCCATTTTTTTATGATGATTTTAATGATGTCCTCTGTGACCGTAGCCTGAGCTCCTCAGCCACCGTACTTGTGTCTTTAAAATCCAGTCCTGCAGTGTCCACTAGTCTCTTCGGTGTTGTGAACGTTTTGCACTGTTTGCAAAGCCTGTCGAAATGTCTTTAGTGCCCGTTTTCCTCTCACTAAAGGCTCTTCCAGAAGCCAGTGTAGTAAGACAGCAGGGCCGTGGGATTAATGCTTAAGCTTTAAAAACACTCAGATCCAACCAGGTATTTTTGTATAGTTTGAAAGCAAAACATTGCAATTCTGCTCCTAATTTCTATTAGGCCTTGCACTCTTTCCTCTTTGGGGAGGAACAGGATACTCTGAGGAACCCAGTGTAGTTTGTCCCATACAAATGTAACTAATGATGACTATATATTTTCAACAAGGCCAGTAGGGGGCTCTAGGCAAGCTAGGCGATGCCACAGTGTTGAGGCTACGAAATTGTTTGTCACAATTACCCTCTTTTTCCAAGATTCACTCCAAATTTTTACACTTCATAATTGAGGTATATTCCTAGATATTTAAATCCTCTTATTTTAGTCCACCTGCTAGCTTGAGTAACCCATACGATCAGTTGGATCTAAAGAAGGAAACAAAGCTAAACTCAACCTTTTCTAAAATCTCAATTTAATTTCTTTGTTTTTTTCTCTCTTCATCACTTCCTGTTTTTCTGTTTATATCTTGTTTATTGCTCGGTTCTAATTTTGCTTCCTGACTGTTTTGGATATTTTCCTCTTTTTCTACTTCAACTAGTTCATTTTTCCTAGTTTGAGGGGCCCCCTTTCCCTTTCCCGAATGTTAGTGCTGTCTGTGCACTCATCCTTATTTTGGTTATTAGCATGCTGTATATGCTGTTCAGTGTTATCCTTAGCATTTACTTGTGGGTTTTCTGTTCCTATCTCCATGTTGTTTACTTGTTGTTTCCTGACCTTCTGTGTTATTTTCTTCTTCTTTAATTTTATCCTGTCCCCTGGTATCGGTTTCATGAGAGGTACACTGCTTTACCAAACCTAGACAACTGTTAACATCAATATCAATAAATTGGGTTTGTTAGACAGGATAACTTTTTTCCTGGGAGTACTGAGGGAGAGCGCTTTAAACCAGGTGTCTTTTAGGGTGTCACACACACACACACACACACACACACACAGAGAGAGAAAGAGAGAGAGAGAGAGAGAGAGAGAGAGAGAGAGAGAGAGAGAGAGAGAGAGAGAGAAATGTGTGAAAGGTGAGTGAGTAGTCCAGGGCGAAGGCTTATTCACCCCTCCATCCTTTTCTCTGAACATAGGGAGTGGAGTTCTCTCACTTTGAGATGACAGGATTGGAAGGATGGTTGCAGGCCAGTTTGACACTTTGTACAGGCGATAACACCCATGACTTGAGAGTGGCCTGGAGTGGACAGACCTCTTTACTGCTCACATGCCCTCCCACACACACACACACACTTCATATCACTGTCTCAAGGAGTGGATTTCTCTCTTGTTTTCTCTGCCTCAGGCTGTTCCTTTCTTCTTACTCTCAGGGATGGACTCTGTCCACTTATGAATCATCTGCATTCAGACGCTCAATAGCTAGATTGTACTGGAAATTAAAGTGGCCCGTATGTTCGGAGTTGTCTGTTCCGAAAACGCCTTTCTGAACTGCAACTCTGAACACATAGTTCTGTGTTTTCTTGCTTTTCTTTTTTTTCTTTATAAATGCTTTTTATGTAATCTAGAAGAGCAAAAATGGGCAATTCAATGTCTATCATAGAAACAAGTACCAAAATTATGAAAACTAATAAGAACTGAAACACTTCTGGTTGGTTACAGAGTTAAATGTATTTGATCCATATACAATGTAGATCATTCTGAAGCAGTTTTTAATGTTGTAACAGTTATAATATATCCACAATCCAGATCCACAATCTAGATCTTAACATTGGATCTTCATGGGTAATGGTGAGATGTTTTGAATTGCCATATTACTGAGGTTTTAAAGTATTTTTGCAGTTTTGCCTACTTTGAGGTGTGGGCTATTTTTCTAGTGTTTAGACATTGACAGCATCTATGATAAATATGCTATCAGTGCATGTCGTTAACAACTTTATGTATAAATTCTGAGGAACTATTGACCTTCCATCCATGTTCATAATGCCCTGGATGTACTAAAAACCATCTTCTACTTGTCACATTCCAAGATGCAGAACAAGATTTGAAAATCAAGCATGATGAAGATCATGTCTAGATCTAGGGGACCCTAGATCATGTAAGGCTGGGGACCCTAGAGGTACCTGTGGGATCAAGGTGGCATCATAGAGCTAGTAACATAGAGCAGGACCTGAAATGTTGGGGTAATTATCATGTCAATAAGTATCCAATAGTTTGGTTGATAGTTTGGCGATCTGCTGCCATGGCAAGCCAACTCTTAAATCACATCTCTTCTTAAATTCTGGTGAAAGGCATTGAAGAGAAGACTTGTTCCATCTGCTTACAGAAACCAATCGGCATATTTGGTTTTGGCTACTGACTATTGTCCTTGTTTTAGGGTCATGAGATGTCAACTGTTTCTTCATCCACTCTTTGTGAACATGTTGTGAAACAGATCTACAATTATTACATAAAAATGTACAATGTCACCCTCATTCATCCAAACAACAGCAGCTCATGAATGTGCTTTCCCAGTGATGAACAAGTAAACTTGATCACATGTGTAATGCTGTAAGAAGCTATTTAGAGATTTGGGAGCTAATAAGTGCATCATATTTGTCACTTTCTGCAAAAAGTAGCTGAAGGGAAGACCTTTGTGATTAGCTTGGGTTAAGCATTTATAATTATGACATCTGGAGCAACTTACTTACTTTATATAATTAAGCTGTTGAGGGCTAATGGCTCAGAAGTGGAAGCTTGGTGGTGCTGGAATTGAACTCATAATAATCCGAGCCAAAGACAAAACATCTTAACCACTACGCTACCACTTACCATTTATCACTTCTTCTAATGTAATGTAATTTAATGTAATGTAATGTAATTTGTTATAGCTGGCAAGCTATCCTGCAGTCATGTTTTCAGATTGACTGGTGATAATGGGAATTGTAGTCTGTAGCTCAGTTCTAAGGGTTGCAGACATGGATGGAAAATCCTATATATTGTTATCCAACTGTATCATAATTCATAAATTTTACAAAAAATAATTTACTACATTGTATTGATGTGAAATGCTACTGTTTTAAACTATCGTGAGAAACAATTAAAATGTACCTTTATAGCAATTTGTATTACATTATTTCAGTGCTGTAATAGTCTATGAGTCTATTGATCTGTTCGTTCCACACGGTCAGCTGTATGTCGGCTTTTCCTCTGAGCCTCCTGTTCTACCAGGCCGGAGAGACTTCCCACAGCACCTCTCCCCTGCTGTCATGAATGTTTAAAAATTGCCCTTTGATAACGAGTTTGTCACTGTTTTATTCAGAAATATCAACCACCCCGTTATAGTGGCAGGTATTTTCTCTTTTTTTTCCTCCACTTCCCAATCGATATACAACACCATATTAATATTTAATTCTTTATATGTCACAGCAATATGAAAAGAGTTGATGTGGAGCCTCATTTATTTTCTGGTGCGGTCGGTCGTGTGTGTGTGTGTGTGTGTGTGTGTGTGTGTGTGTGTGTGTGTGTGTGCATGTGTGTGTGTGTGTAAGCTGATGTGAGACTGAGATTGCAAGCCATGAAGCAGTATCATGCAGCATCAGTGTGGGTTGATGTCTGGAGCTGTCCATCATCCTCATAAAGGCCTGAGTGACTGGGTTAGCTGGCCTACATGCTAAGCTCACACTCTTCTATCAGGGCTTTGTAGATTTTTGTGTTGGTGGTGTCTTTTTTTTTTTTGTCTGTCCCTCTATCTTTCATCCTTAAATTATTAAGTGTACAAATCAGGCAATTTATAGTCTTTTTCCTCCTTCCTTCTAATCGCACAGCATTCAGATACCTAAAAGGAAAACCCTACACACTGTATTAAAGTGGCATTATATTTTCTTTTCTTAAGAAATAAACTATATGATTTAGCCTAAAATAAAATAATGCTATCTATCTATCTATCTATCTATCTATCTATCTATCTATCTATCTATCTATCTATCTATCTATCTATCTATTTTTAGTAGTTAAAATGAGTCTTTAACATAATTTATTTAACAATTTTCATAATAAGGGATCTGATGTGTAAACATTATTAATAAATGTGACCTGTGTTCATGTATAATTTGATAGGACGATAATTTAATTCCATTTTATTTTTATAGAAATAAAATATTTCGATTTTGTGTATTTATCTCTGATGAGCATTTGGATGACACGAAAAGTGTGATAATAAATCATTAAAACAATACAAACACGGTGATGATGCTGAGGATGATGATGATTATTATTATTATTATTATTATTATTATTATTATTATTATTATTATTATTATTATTATTATTATTATTATTGTTATTATTATTATTATTATTATTATTATTATAAAATGATTTCTCGCACAATTTCCACCCAGTTTTGGCTACATCCTGAGACTGTGGATATTGATAGCGGTCAATGTTTAGATTCCATTTTATGAATTCAGTTAGTTAATAGATGAAGCTTGACAGCAGTGATTACACATCATCCTCAGCTATTCTTACTCTAACTGACAATAAACACACACCTCCAGTGCGTCCACTCAGCTTTTAAATAAACTGAAGCTGCATTAAAAGGCCATGACAGTCAGCTTTCCTGTGTGACTCTCTCTTAAACACTTTTAACTCCTTCCTTTAGGGTTACATCCCAGAGCCGGAGTACAATCTATGATCGGGGTGTTTCTGGAATGTTTAAAAAGGTCAATATGCTGATAATTTTGACAATGCTTGACCTTTGGTGAAAAAAAGAATCGAGCAACAAAACTGTGCTGAATTGAAATAACTTTCTCTTTGTTTTGGCTTTGCCACATCATGTATAACGGTCACACCCTGCTGTCTATGCGCTGCAAGCTTACACACAGTGACTCGACTGTTAAACTACACCATCGATCGCATGGCACGAGTTGCTTTTAGCATTCAGGGAGAGGTTTTGTATCAGCAGGTCTGTGATTTAATCATCTGTTTTCTGGTTGCTCAGCATCTCATATCGTTATACATATTTTCATGTGGTAAAACGATTTCTAAATGTCGATCAAAGGCTACTTGAGTCAAACACAAAGATACTTGTACAGTGAAGAGCTACAGTATTATACCGCTTTTTTAATGTATTAAAAGTGGATGAAAATGAAAATGTGTGTATAAAACAACTGGGCTTTCTGCTTTTTTTTTTTTTAGAAGCTTTGTTATGGATATTAAGATGGAAAGTGTTTAACTTCAATGTAAAACAATGTTAAACCCCATAGCGAGGGGTCCCAGTCCTGTTCTGCTTTCATATCCACTTGTAATCCAACATGCCAGCCTCTAACATTTCTACATTGCTGAATTAGTTGATTAATTAAATCAGTTATGATAGATTGGAGCTGTAACTCTGTCGAAATGATAATCTTCAAGAAGCAGGGAAAGATACACAGACAAAAGATTGACAAAAGTATTAGTAAAACTACATTTTTTTTGCTTTGACTTGAACTAGGAGATGCAGGCATGTTCCAGCTTCACAATGCCCCAGTTCACAAAGCCAGCTCCATGAAGATATGATTTACATGTATAAGAGTGGATGATCTTGAGTGGCCTGCTATAGAGCTTTGACCTCAACCCTGCTGAACACTTTTGAGATTTTGCATTTACATTTATGGTATTTAGCAGATGACCTTATCCAGTGCGACTTACAACTGAGCAGTTGAGGATTAAGAGCCTTGTTTAAGGGCCCAGCAGTAGAAGCTTGCAGGTGCTGGGATCTAAATCTATGACTTTCCGATCTACAATCCAATGCCTTAACCACTGAGGAACGCTGATTTCACCCCAGGCCTTCTCACCCCACATCCGTACCTGATTTTACTAATGCTCTTGTGGCTGAATGAGCACAATTCTCCACAAGCACATTTCAACATCCAGTGGAACATCTTCCCAGTAGAGTGGAGGTTATTATAAGAGCAAATGGGGACTAAATGTGGAAAGGGATTTTAAAAAAACACAAATGGTCAGGGTTCCACAATTATCTGTACATTGACTAAGAAATATAGGATGAGTCAGTGTTTGGGAATCTTTATCAAAGATATTACTCAAATATAAAATGTTTATTTCTCATAGTAAATTAGTAGCAACATCAAACTTGTAGGGTATCAGAAGTCTATTAGTTTGTGTCTTTTATTTAATCCTCTTCTCTTTCAGCTTCATGAGGCTTCACAAAGTTGCCATATGTCTCTTATTGATATTCCGTCGATGTAGTTTGTGTTGGGAAGGAGAATTCCTAGAGGGGCTGTGCATCTGCTAGATTTTGTCTTGTCAATCAAAGGCTACTTGAGAAAAGTCAAACAGAAATTACTTTTTAAGATGCTGATCAAGTGCACACTGTATGTATGAGAGCTGAAAGTAATTATATATAATAATATAATAATATCTATTTTCTCTCCTTTTAAAATATTTATACAAACCTATGTATGCTGTATATATATATCACATGTACAGTAAAAAACTATTATAGTGTTTAATATAAGTGCACAGTGTATAATTTCAGACATGGCTACAGTGTGCATGTAGGATATAAATGGAAATGTGTGTATAGCAAAGGTTTTTTTACACTTTGCCACTTTGCTGTGGATACTGAGACGTTTTTTTCTGAACATCTGCCCTCCTGCTACAAGTATATAAACATCTAATCTAAGACATCTGTCTCTAATGTTCTTACACTGCTGAAGAAGTTAATTAGCTGATTATCAGGTATGATAGAGGTGTGTGGGGACCCTGTTGTGTGTGTGTAAGCCAAAGAGAGATGCAATAACTGTGTGTGTATGTGTGTGTGTGTGTGTGTGTGTGTGTGTGTGTGTGTGTCGGTGTCGGTGTCGGTGTCTGTCATATGTCTCTTATTGATATTCCGTCGATGTAGTTTGTGTTGGGAAGGAGAATTCCTAGAGGGGCTGTGCATCTGCTAGATTTTGTCTTGTCAATCAAAGGCTACTTGAGAAAAGTCAAACAGAAATTACTTTTTAAGATGCTGATCAAGTGCACACTGTATGTATGAGAGCTGAAAGTAATTATATATAATAATATAATAATATATATTTTCTCTCCTTTTATGATATTTATACAAACTTATGTATGCTGTATATATAACACATGTACAGTGAAAAACTATTATAGTGTTTAATATAAGTGCACAGCGTATGATTTCAGACATGGCTACAGTGTACATGTAGGATATGAATGGAAATGTGTGTATAGCAAGGGTTTTTTTACACTTTGCCACTTTGCTGTGGATACTGAGAAGTTTTTTTCTGAACATCTGCCCTCCTGCTACATGTATAAACATCTAATCTAAGACATCTGTCTCTAATGTTCTTACACTGCTGAAGAAGTTAATTAGCTGATTATCAGGTATGATAGATTATAGCTGGGACCCTGTAAGATATTCTGAAGCCAAAGAGAGATGCAATAACTGTGTGTGTATGTGTGTGTGTGTGTGTGTGTGTGTGTGTGTGTGTGTGTCGGTGTCGGTGTCGGTGTCTGTGTCTGTGTGTAGAAATATTAGTCAAATGTACAGTGTACACAATGCAGCATGCTGGAAAATACACAATGACTACTTTCAAATACTCAAAACATTACGTTGATGACACTGAATACTCAACATAGAATGACATTAAATACTCAATGTTTTTATAATGCAAGGTTGAGTTACTTCGATCAGCTCAAAGTGTTTTATTCCCTCTATAGCAGAGAATTTTTTTTAGTGCTAACTATTATGTTCATTATAAAAGAATGACATAGGCTAATTATTTGTCAGGTTATTGAGAAACCAAAAGCTGCAGCACCCTGAAAAACTTCCCATGTCAGAAAACTTACAGCTTTTAAGTAGTGACACTGGAGACTTATTTTCTAAATGTTAAAATAACATCGACTTACAATATACACACACACAAAAACAACAACACCATAGAAACACCAACATAGAAACAATTACACTGAGAACACAGAATATATTACGAGTAAAAAGTGGGGTAGAAAACTGGGCAGATATCGATGGAGCTTTGGGGCTCACTTGAATGTTCCAGCAGGAATTTTTCAGAACAACTGTTGTAGATTAAACCAAAAAAAAAAACCTGTCCCAGTATTTTCAAGCTCAAGCTACAGACGTTTGTAAAATGCACAAGCTCCATCAGCTCTTTCACATTCTCTCAGGTTTATAGTATTCCACACATAAAGCAGAGATTTACGTCTATTGCATTAGGCTGAGATATTCACAATTACTATTTTATTCATACAACTGTGTATTTGAGAGTTAAGGGTCTTGCTTAAGGGCCCGCAGTGGCAGCCTGCTGGTGCTGGAATTTAAGCTCATAAACTTCTGAAAGAAAAAAGTCCAACTGCTTAATGGAGCAACCATTGCCCACATATAGGAATTTCTCCATTAGTAAATAATTGATAACCTCAACAATGATGGAGTTATAATGAATGA
>MU551688.1:485634-593134 GCA_024362625.1 Silurus asotus | reverse complement strand
TATGGTCTGCATGGATTAGACTGGAAGATCTTGAGTGGCCTGTTATAGAGCTCTTTTGTTGAGGTCCAACCTGTTAAACACTTTTAGGATGAATTGGAACACTGACTGCAACTTTACTAAAACCCTTGTGGCTAAATGAGCACAAATCTCAGCAAGCACCCTTTAACAACTATTAGAACATTGTTCTGGAAGAGGGAAGGTTATTATAAGTGGAGGATATTATAACAGCAAATGGGCACTAAATGTGGAACGCAAACACAACCTCACATAATATATCTACATTCCCATGTTTTATAACTGGCTAGCTGTCAAGCACTAAAAGAACAAAACTACTTACCTGAACTCGGATAAGCTAAATATTTGACCACCCTATTATTAAAGATTTGCTGCTAATTTGTCTTTACTCTGTAATTTTTTAAGAGAACAATTATATTTACAAGCATGATAAACAAAATCACAAGAATAAAATAAAAAGAATGAGCAATTATGGTCAAAACTTCGAATGGACACTGCAACTATGATTTGAAACTACATAGTAAGATAAATAAAACATCAGGAATAAATACAAAACAGGTGAACACAAATGAGTAACAAACCAAAGACAAAAGAAAACACTGGCATATAAGCTTTGGTAACATGAGAAAAAACTAAATCCCTGACAATATATTAGCAGAATAAAATGCATTTATCCCAAATTGCATCTTTTGAAATTTTCTTCAGTAGCATACGACCTAGTACATATGAAGCCAAGTGCTACCAACTGTAAATGGCACAAATATTCCATCTAATGGCCAGACACCAATACTCAACAGAGCCTGAAAGCCAACAGTTGCCTTGCTGTGTCAGTGACCTAAAACACCAACATGGCACACAATGAATTAAAGTCAACACTAGGTGTTTAAGCACCACATCAGACTGCAAAGGTCTCACTGATTGCCTCAGAGGAGCAAACAGGAACTCCTAATGGACATCTTCTCTCACCATTCAGCTGAAGCTGTAATCAAGAAGAACAGATTAACTGGAAAGTGGAGCTGCGAGCATCAGGCTCTGGCCCTTAGTGTGGCCTGGCAGAGGTGTGAAAGGCTAATGGCACTTTCCCACTCTGACGACTTCCTGCCTTCTCATTAAGCCAGGCTCATCAGTGCCAAACTCAGAATCCTAGTGTTCAATTACATAACAAGATCCAAAGAAAAGAACAAGAGGGATGGGTGTGTGGGTGTTGGTAGAGGGGGTGGGGTGTCACAGAATAAAAGAAAATACGTTGATACATAATACATAATTGTAATAACGGTCATTTTGTAGAGATATTCACAATGATTTTCAGAACAAAAAGTTATATTTTTCAGCGCTGTTCATTCTACTGGATTGCTTCTTATTACTTTGTTATCAGATGTTGATAATAAAAATAATAATCTACTTTTCACCTCACTACTAATTTCAGCAAAATCAGGAATGTCGGCTTGATTCATAATGTTTGTGTTCTCACGAAAAGCAGTAAATAAATATTATTTTTCTATTTGTTACAAATGTAATGCAAGGAAGAGCTTACTATGAACACCGAACCCAGCATAAAGCCAAAGCCTCGATTAGAGCTCCAGCACTTTAATTTACACTTAATGTATGTTGGTTTTATGCACATAATTAAATCGTCATTAGTGCAGATTAAAAGACGTGACAGAAAATGCAGGACCAATAGCGTACCGAAAGGAAAGGAGAAAGAGAGAATGCATAGCTATCCTCATTACTAATATAATTACGGAGTTATAACCAGTGCAGTTTAAAAAAAAAGCTCCAAAAAACACAAATGTATTGGCATGATTATCACGCACATGGACGTTGGAGGCAGACTGAAGAATTCAGTTCTTGCTTTAATTAAAGTTGTATCAAAAAAAATTTCGGCAAACTTTCAATATCAGGGCCATGCTGGAACAGGTTCGGGTTTCAAACTTCAAGTGAGTGCGTTCATTGTATTACACCGCATCCAAAGACTTGCACAAATGTGTTCTTGTGGAGAAGAACCAGTGAGTAACCCTCATATTTCAGCAACCATTTTAGTATATCTTCTCAGGGGGACAATACTATAGAAATAAACCTTGGATATATTTTAGCGACGCCAATGTACAACTTGTACAGCAGTACAGATTTACTGTCCTCTAAAAATAACTTAACATACAGCCTTTATTGTCTAAATAACTGGCAACAAAAGTGAGTATAGATTATATATTATATATTAAACCATTTCCCTATTTGAAATATTCCTAACATAGCTTTAATGCATTGCAAGATCTGATTTCCTACAGTTTACTGCAATGGTTATTGTATACAGTGATTACGCTATCTCTATCTCGCCCTGTAGTTTAGTCCTACAGAATTGCACTCGCTTGCCTTGTCCAGCATGAAACCTAATTGGAAAACCATTTAATTTTGTCTGTGCATCCACTTTTATATCCTTATTTTATGTCTTTTTGAAATGGACTGCTAAAAGTGCTAATATTTATTAGATTCATTTACTCACAGTCAAATGAGATACAAATCAGCCGTAAGCATTTTTGAATATTATAATTGTCTGCGCAGTAGGTGTGTCTGATTGGCTGAGAAGAAGCGTGATTGTATTGCTTGATTTTATTGTACTGAGCGTAGAGTAAGTAATGCATTAGAAGGTGGCTTTTAATTTCTCTATCTGTCTGTGCACTTGGTGTTTTTATTATCCTTAATTTATCGCTTGTGGTTTGTGCGAGGAGCCGCACTCGTTTATGGAGTAATAAGGGAACCTATTTAATGTGGCCAGCATCGGGGGCCCCAGTGTGAATTGAAAGCATGAATCTCTGGCACTGGCTTTTTAAGCCTGCTTAATTTCACTCCCTCTATAAATAACACAATTAGTTTCTTATGGAGTTAAGGAAAAGGCTTGCACGCACACTGTGTTTGGCAGCGATAGGACAAGACGCTTTCAATTTCATGGCTTGGAAATATTTCTAAAAGATATAATTGTCATCTTGTGCTAATGAATCATCCTAAGACTTAGTCAATTTATCTTAGATGCTTGGCATCAAGGTCCTAAGGCTTAAATAGGCTTGGGCAGTTGCTTTTTAGCAGTAACAACCATATTTTTCAGTTTCTGTTCTGTTTCATAGCTTGCAGCTGATTACAAAAATTGCAATTTAAAAATGACTAATAAATAATAATAATTGAACAAATAATTATTATGAGTTTTTAAAATACAATTGATATAATGTTTTAATATTTGGGAATAACGATTAAGTTATATGAATTTATTTGAATTGAATCGGGCCTGTGTTATGAACTGGTGTTTTGTTAGGTCTGTGTTCAGCAACAATATTCGTCCAAAGAATGAGATCAGCTGACGACATGGATATACTGAATGAATAGGTTTTTCCATCAATAGATTTTTTTTTCTGTCATGGCATGGCCATATTTTAAGATGACAATGACAAGATTCATCAGGTTCGAGTTGTTAAAGAGTAGTTCAGGGATCAGAAGACATCATTCTAACACATGGACTGGAAGCAACAGGGTTCAGACCTTAACCTCATTGAGAATGTTCAAGATGTTATGTAGAAAACATTTTTTGGTGGTCTGACTCAACTATCATCAATACATGATTTTGCCGGGAAATTAATGCAACTCAGGACTGAATTAAAGGTTGTGACATTGCATAAGCTTTTCAGAAATCAGCAGATTGGTATGTGCTGTAATCAAAGAGAAATGTGTTTTGATGTTTGATTACAGATGAGGTCATAAGTAAAAATGCCAACCCTGTGCATATATATTTATACTTCAAATGTTTTATATAGCTTAAAAGAGCTGAAGATGAGGTTTTCAATGGGAGTGATGACAATGAACAGAATGAGAAACGAGTTTATTAGAAGGACAGCGCGTGTAGGTTGTTTTGGAGATAAGGTGAGAGAGGCGAGATTGAGATTGTTTGGACATGTGCAGAGCAGGGACATGGGGTATATCAGTACGAGAATGCTGAGGATGGAGCCACCAGGAAGGAGGAAAAGAGGAAGACCAAGGAGGAGGTTTATGGATGTGGTGAGGGAAGACATGCAAATAGCTGGTTTGAAAGAGGCAGATGTAGAGGACAGAGTATTATGACTGGAAATTACGCTTGGTTGATCCATTGTTTTATAGAGTTCCCAGCCTTTATTAATCACCAAATACAGTACAGAATGCCCGAACTATTTAGCAGATTCAGCTCTGCACAGCCTTTCTTCCCTGCTTCTTTTGCATCTGCCTTGGATCCTATAACCTGAACTTTCTGACACAACTAGGACTCCTGTGGGTCTTTATCACTGCTGACTACTAACTTATCTGTTCTTTTACAAGCGTAAAACACATGTTAAGAACATGCTTGATGTTCGGTGCAGCCTGTGGAGGGAAGATGTTCATTAGCTGCCTATCTAAGCAGTGTTGTGTACACTCATGCATGCCCAATGAAGTGTCCAAAGCTAAAACAAATGCCCAGTAATTATAAAATAATAGGATTTTGTCCACGCTTGGGAGATTTCTACTTAACATTCTGCGGGGCCAAGTCATGGAGCCAGGCAAGCTTGGAAAGCTTTAATATAAAAAGTTGATACTAGGACAGAGAGAGAGAGAGAGAGAGATGGGGGATAGAGAGAGAGAAAGAGAGACAGAGAGAGACAGAGAGAGAGAGAGAGAGAGAGAGAGAGAGAGAGGGGTAGTATAATAGCTGCCCTCTCTATTAGGACTAAGAGGCTCCACAGCCTCGGTAAGGTGGTCATTTAGTAATGGTGCTCACTCAGCCTAATCAATGGTTTAGGCAGCACTGAACCATAAAATAAGAAGGGAAGGAGGGGAAAAAAAAACATATCAGACGAGGTGCTACTGATTGAGGGTTAATTGGGTATAATTGGAATTTATACAATACAGTAGACGACTCATTAAGAGCACATTGAAATCTAATGTCATTTGAGTTCAGGTCATTTAACCAGTTTGGTCAGAAGAACAAGAGGAGGAAAAAAAAAGGTAAAGACGATTTGCAGAAAGGAGAGGACATGCTATCCAACAGTGTAACGTTCTGATTCCCGTGCTTTATATGGTAAAGGTTTTCAGCATACAGACATATAGTGTATGCTATAAAATACAGTGGTGTCTAAAGTGTATAGTTTAAGTTAAAGTATGCTGACAATACAGGTGAATCTGTGAAGATTTATAGATTTATACATTATAGATCTTGTCATGTAAGTAGAATTGAATGGATTGTAAAAAATATATAATACATTATAAAACACGATTTCGTTTTGTTCACAAAAATTTGCATATATTTCAAACAAGATCGAAACACAATCGCTTCGCTTATATTCCTGTAACACTTAATAAAAAATTACAAATGTGCAAGTAGTAAAAATATATGTTCTAATAACACAAAAGTCAGTCTAACTCTTCCCTGATGCTCTGATGTAGATGAAATTATTGCTACATGTATATTGTGTGGAATGATCCATAGAAAGTAGCAAGCTGTGAAGTACAGATTTTGCTGTTACTGTACAAATAGAATGATACAGATGAACAAATAGAGAAATCCTATAGCCAAACACTACAGAATGTTATAATTACACTGGAGCTGTGATAACACTATGATTTAAGGATGCTGATGTCTTTCAAAGTTCTTATCCCTGCTATTCTCTCTTTAGAATAATATTAATACCTTCAAATGTCCAACTATTGCCTGATATGATATAAACACTTGCACCAAAGTGCTCTTGAACACTTGTCTGAATGTTTCGAAGGTTATTATTATTGTTCTATATTAATAATGTGCTGTAACAGCAGCTTTAACTGCAGGTATATATATTAACTCCAAGGTATATATTACTGTGTTCATTCTAATGTGTTTGTTTCTATAGTGACATCTTATATTGGACCTTGTAAGGGAATTACTTCGAATGAACAGATTAAAAAGAAATGCATGGTTTGCATGCATGTAACTGTTACAGGGTAAAAAATAATTCACAACTTTAAAGATAATTGGAAACATATATTTTTTCTTTGATATGTTATAATGATTCATGTTGTCATTTCTGTGTTACAAGAGAAATACAAGCGATATAGAAAAATTATGAACTTCAGGGTGGTACCAATCATTTCATTTCAAATTTAAGGATATCAAACTAACCCACTGTTAATTCGTTTACCACAAGAGCATGTCCTGAAGTGTTTTATACTTTCCCTTATGCTAAACTGTGTCTCTGTTGTAAAACGATCATCCCATTCCATTTGAAATCCTACCTTAATTCCTAATGGTTGATGCATCGGTGTTTTATAATGAATCATTTAATTATAATCTTCAAACATTTGACTTTTAAATTGAGATGAACTGTAACAACCGTCCAGAAAACAAAATTCGATTTGCCACGAAACACCGAAAAGTATTGTTCAAAACGCCACTGCTGTATCTCACATGGCAAATTGTGGGTGCTTCATTTGATGAGAGGATGTCAATCGGGGCTCTTCAATTCATTCATTCAACCCTTTAGACTCCTTTCCAAGCCAAGTGCCTGATGATTTGGGCAGAAAAGCGTAGACAAATTACAGAGAAAACACTGGCAAAAAGAAAGATGGAGAGAAACAGAGAATGAGAGAAAAGTGCTGAAGCAAGTGGGAGGGGGAGACAAATATGACGTTGAACTGGAAGCCGGTGCGTTTTATCAGCATGTGCACTGGTGGCGTTTAGCCGTCTGAAATGAGCCGCTGAGCTCTGGGAATAGGGCCTAGCGCTCCCCAAATCCTCCCAGAGAAGAATATCAGCTCCTCTCACACGGCCGTCCGAGACGCCAGCCGCCCGCCACTGAAAACTATCTCTATTGTCCAGTTTGATTGCCTGAATCAAACTGATTTACTGCAAATCCATCGGAGCTTTGATAAATCTATTACAGTTTCATTCCGCTGATTTCATTAACGTGAATAAAACCCAGCCATGCTTTCTGCATAACTGCCTTTTAATGGCCTGGCCCTGTCACCTGCCTGCGTATTAATCCCTCTGACTTATTGCTCCACAGAGGCAATGAGTAATGGGTATTTGAATGTGATCACCGCAGTACAATGCAATTAAAGCAGCAGTACTGTTCTGTGCCTTTAATCCTGAACTAATTTGAATTGCAGTTTGATAGCACTGTGAATCCTGCATAATTATGTAGGGTGCATATTAAACCGAGTGACAAAGCACAAAGCCAGGTCTTTAACTGAATCTAGCCAGAGGCACAAGTCCAGGGCTGGGATGGAGGAGGCGGCAGCCAGGTAGCTGAGCGCGATTCAAGAGGAACCAGGTGAGGAAAAGCTCAATTACCGCCAACGGGAGGCAGTCGAAGCATCTCTTAGTGTGTTGACACAGATGTCTCTTTTACACGGGCCGAATTCAGGAGCAGTGTGTCATCTTAGCCCAGTAAGTACAGGTAGAGAGAAAGAGAGAGTGAGAGAGAAAATGAGAGGTTTTATCCATGTGTCGATGATGTAGGTTAAACATTTAACTCATTTTGGCAATTCTAATTTCTAAATAAAACTTTTTTTTTATACATTTTTTTGTTTCTTTTTATAGAATTTGCCATGTATAAACAATTTTGGCAAATTCTTCATCCGGAAAAAACCCACTGCCAAATGAGCATTCTGTAGTGCAAAAGCCAAAGCAAGCACCACAATAATTCCTCATTATAACACTAATGTGTGCTACAGTGACAAAAAAGCGGCACATAGACAGAAAAGCAACGACAGACATAAAGAGAGAATGAGGCTAAAGACCCAAATGAAGGATACCACAAAAAGAAAGGCGATAATGATTAAAAAGAGAGAGAGAGAGAGAGAGCCAAGAAAAAAAAAAAGGCAAAGGAATGCCGGCTAAATTAAGCCATTGTGACTAAAAATCCTTCTTTAATAAGGTTCATGCTGTCTACAACTTCATCATTCTCCCCTGAATGATAATTACTTTATTCAATCATGTTCAAGGTTTTAGTGAAAGCTAGCATTGATTGATTAACTTCAATTACCGTGCTTGCATCTGCATAGATAAAAACTGCTTTTCAATTTGTGAGTGGCACACGGGGTGGGAACCCTGGCTGGGAATTTGCATTTCAATGCACGCCGTCGTCAGCGAAAGGTGGGAGAGGGGTCTGATCGCCACCGAGCCCTTTCTGCTCTGCTGCCCTCGCAGCTCTCGGTCTCCGCTCCCCCCCATAAACACTCTTTGTTAGAATGTTGGTTTGTGGTCTTAGCCACGTGGAGCGAGAGAGCGAGAGAGAGAGAGAGAGAGAGGCGTGTGCAGTGATTCACACTTCCTCGCTTTGACGGACAGATCGAGAGGATGTTGTGGACACAATGTTATGAGGAGCACGTCATTTAATACTGTCTGTTCGACACGGTGTCAGCATACAGTGTTAGCAGTGTTTTTTTGTTGTGTTCTTTTTTTCACAAATCAAGACAGTGTTTGCTTTGTAAGACATGATTTATTTCGTTTAAGGAAAACGCCAGCTCTGGGATTTGTGCTAAGATGAAGATGCTGATTGATGACTTGGATCAAGTTCACTTATCAGTGCTGTCACTCAACCCTTTCTCTAAATATTTTGTGCTTTTCTGTCAGCATTAATTGACAACGATGCTAAAAATAGGACTGTCTACATTCATTGTCATGTTTTTTTTTCCTCAGAAAATAACTTATTTTCTTCCCTATTACATTTTGTAATGCTAAAAAGTCCATTTTGTAGTTTTTTTTATAAAATAAATGATATCATTCCAAAGTTGGTCCCCTAGTGGCCGCCTAACTTCCATTCTTCTTGTATAGCTTTTCACTAGATTTTGGAGTATGGCTGTGAAAATATGTGCTTGTTTAGCTAAAAGAAGATGAATGAGTTTGGACACTGATTCTGGGTAAAGAGTTCTGGTATGTAGTCGGTGTTCATTTTTACCCTCAATGTATTCAGTGGGATTGAAGTCACGGCTCTGCGCAGGAAACTGAAGTTATCTAATTGTAACCAAGTCTTCATGGAGCTTGATTTGTGAACAACAGCATTGTCATGCTAGAACAAAATTACCTACAGAGATATTTATAGAGGTGCTGTTTTTATTTATTTTAAGTGGGTCATTTATGAAGCTTGAGGATTCATTCAACATTGGCCAACAGCCTGGTCAGGGTTACACAAGTTTGTCTATTTTTATAGGCTTTACAAGGAAGAGGAAGCTCAGTGGGTAAGATGTTGGTTTTTGGATCAGAAGGTCGTAAGTTCAAAACCCAGTACCACCAAACTGTCAATGCTACGCTGAGCATTTCCCTTAAGCCTCAACTGTTCATTGTATAACAATTACACAATTATAAGTCGCTCTAAAGAAGCAGCTCTGCAAAATTCCCTATATATACAGTACAGACCAAAAGTTTATATATATTATATATACAGTACAGACCAAAACTTGATATGTATTATATATACAGTACAGACCAAAAGTTTATATATATTATATATACAGTACAGACCAAAGGTTTGGACACACCTGCTCATTCTCATGGAATTATATACATAACAAAAAGGTGAACTGAAAATATGTCATATTGTAGGTTCTTCAAAGTAGGCATCAAGAGAATATCAAGTGTGTGCAAAGCAGTAATTTAAGCAAAAGTTGGCTACTTTGAAGAACCTACAATATGACATATTTTCAGTTGCTTCACACTTTTTTGTTATGTATATATTTCCACATATTTTTGATGCCTTCAGTGTGACTCTACAATTTTCATAGTTGTTAAAATAAAGAAAACTCTTTGAATGAGAAGGTGTGTCCAAACATTTGGTCTGTACTGTATATGAATTAGAAGTTGACAAATTCATATTGTCCACAGAAACATAAAAAACATGTGCTAAGGTTGAATAGCATTATTGTTAAAGAACTGTACATTTGTATAGATGCAATTGTTCTCTTGGTGACATTGAGATATTAGTTTAATTGTCTGACCAAACCTCTTTCAGATGGTAGAAATTAAAAATGAAAAACAAACAAAAAAAACAGTATATTAAAGAGATTGCACACAGCAAGCATACTACATAATATGAATAATTAGAGTAGAATTTTAGATGATTTCATGATGATGTAAATTCATATTTATTGAATATTCTGTACCCATAGCAATGTTTTTTTATTCTATCTATTTATATCTATTTAGGTTATCATCACATTATTTTCTAATATTTATATATTACTACTTAAAGAGAGAAAACAAAACGGAAAGTTGTCTGCTGTTAAACATGCTGGAATCATATGATATGTGATTATTAATCAAAGTTCCTCAGCAGCTTCAGTTCACTCATACAGCCTGGTAGCAGGTTGAGTTCTGAGATAGATAGCTGGGTTGGCTTTAGCGGTGCTGAAGAGTGTTGGGATTGCTCTCACCTTTGTCTGCCTGTTTGGCTTTGATTAATGTCACCTAAACGCTGTGTCGAGAACTGCACCTTCATTTGCATGATTTTTTGTTCTGGGTGCAGATTTTTTTGGGGGGAGACTAAATGAACGCACCTCTCTCAGCTTTGTTTCATTTGGAGTTGACTGATTTGACTCGCGAAATGTTTTGCGACGTAACACTCGGAGAGCGGTACACCTGCGCGATATGCAAATGCCCTCGGCGCGCACACACGTTAATGACCTTATTTATTTTAATTCCCAAAGTTGAAATTTGCATTAGAGCGACTAAATGAACTGGAAGTTAATACGAATCGCAGAGCGACATGCTGCTGTTTAACAAGTTGCTCGCTTGCTCACGCACCTGAGAATGAAACTGAGATGGTTTAAACAAGGCCTTAAAATTTTGAAACCTGCATTGCCCACTTCTGCCTGGAAGGAGAAATCCCAATTATATTTGATTCTTCTCAGACCCGCGTTAGAAAACAAGAATTGTACCTCCGCTCGCGGCCGCCGTTCCTGTGTAAATTAGCATCATTCAATTACCCTCATTATTAGACGTGCAAAAAAAATACCAAAAATCAGCTGCTAATACAGACCTATTATAGTGCAATTACCAGTCCTGAGTGCTCACATTTCAGAACAGCATGACAAGTGTTTTACAGAGACGTCATGAATCTGACTCACGTTGTGAAACAGCATAATAAATAAAAATCGCACATCTGGCCAGCGCACGTCGAATTAGGCATGCATGAACTGACTATGCATTCATTTGTAAAGGATAACCATACTTTCCTAATGTGTCATTAAGCTCCATTTAATGAATTATACCACTTGAAATGATACGAACAGTCGAAGATGCTCAAAAAGCAGAATCCCATAAAGGCCGATAGACTTTTTTTTTTTCTTCTCTTTTTTCTTTCACTAATCACAATCACTGGCAGGGCACTTACAGCCACAGTCATTCTAATCCTACAATAATTCCAGCAATTGCATTTCAAACGGCTCAATGTGTCCTTTCTGTTCGGATCCATCATCGGCGTGAGCAAAGGTGTGAGCTCGTATAATAGAGTACCTGAGCAGAAACATATGATCTCCTGCAGCTCCTTCTGCTACACTGGGTGCAAACAAAAAAGAGTCTCATCTACCAGATTACAGAGATGATTTCCTCCCGTCATTTCCCACTGCCAGAGATAATGGGCAAGACGAAGCGGCTGATCAGTGTCAAATCTTACTTATACCTGAGTGCGTGTGTGGTTGTGTGGTTGTGTGTGTGTGTGTGTGTGTGTGTGTGTGTGTGTGTGTGTTGAGGGGTTTGAATGATGAATGCTAAGACCACCACAAGCCACCCCCCTCCTCCCACAGAGTCCCTTCTGTCCTATAAAACTAGCGTAATGACTAAACTGCAGGATTTCTAAAAGTCTAAAAAAGACAACGGCTTTGTTTTTTTAATCAGAACATGGATTGAAATTGAATTCCTGTTTCAGAAACATACAGAGAAATTGTGGCACAACACATTAAATACACATAAAGAGATCCATTAAGGCCATTTAGAATTATTTTACATGCTAAGAAAGAAAAAACCTTTAGCTTAAGGAGTGTCTTGGTATCTGGACTAGCATGCTAACCTGTTTATTTTCTTTGTTATAAAACAAACATTTGATGTAATTTTTTAGCAGTCACATTTGGAAAACAAAACACAATGAAAGGAAAATCTTTCAAATGTGAAGCAACATTTTTGAGAAACAATTCTGCTAACCTACAATATCCTGTAGTGGCATGTTTAAGTAAATTAGCAAGTAGTTTTGGTTACATATTTTGATGCTCTTTTCATGTCTTAATCTATTATTTTATAGCAAAGTGTTTGTTTCTGGCACCTTACAGCAAACCTTTAGCAAAATATAATCTGCCACACAAATCATATTCAAACTGTCACACAATGTTTCCTTATGTTCTTCTTGTTTCTATAATGTTCCTTCCTTTTTATAGGTTTTTGTGAATCAACAAGACAATGTTGACATTTTTCCACTTGAGCCTCTTTCTGTTTTTTTGACTGATCAACACAAGATTATGCCAGAAGGTACAGATGACAAAGCGATCCTAAAATATTAATCAGTGACAGAATACTGACTTGTTTGTATGATGAACAGGGGCACAGCAGAGGAAGAATGGACATTCGGTGTCACTCGGTTAGAGATGGGTTCCCTATGGAGCCTTGTTTCTCTAAAGGTTTCTTCTTCATACTATCTTATGTTGTTTTTCCTCGTCCCTCTCTCCACAGAATAGCTCCTGATGCTAAAATGTGTATTCAAAGTTTATTTATTTCGGTAAAGCTGCTTTGGAAAAAATATCCAGTGTTTAAAGCTCTGTTTAGAGCTCTGCTCTATACAGATAAAATTTTAAGGAATTGAATTAAATGGGAAAAAGTTCCAATTCATGTTAAATAAACTCACTTGTTTCAAAATCCCATGTAGGATCCATATTTTAATGTGAGAACAGTCTTAGTGTTCTTAGTGTTCTAAACGTTTTCTTAGTGTTCTAAACGTTTTACAAAATGTGCAGATTGATGTTGTGAAGTGCACAGTTTTTAAATATAAAATAAATATTAAAAATATAATTATATATANCACACACACACACACACACACACACACACACACACACACATACACACACACACACTTTTTCTTTTCTTTTCAGCTGTGTACAGTATATATGTCTTATCTTTACATCTGTACCATTTAAAATTATTTGCTATTTTACAGTATATACATTTTTATTTTATTTTTTGTTTAAATTTTTCACCCAAACATGCTTTTTAACACAATCTGCTCCACTGTCTAAGAAAAACAATATAACATGTAAAGGGAAATCAAATCTGGATTCAACTATTCAGTGAAACATTTTTTGGCAGTTACTAGAAACTTCTTGTCAAAACCTTTCAGCAATAAAAGATCATAGTCTTTGTTATATACTATTTAAATCATAACACTGTTGAATTCTTGATTCTGATTGGTCAGAAATTGTTGATGAAAATGACAATAGACAAAATACACGCTTATATCAACGTGTTTGTTCGAATTGACGTTGTGATGTTTTTAAGGGTTAAGGTTAGGAGTTGTACACAAGCAGACACAGTATGCCATGCAGTAAAAGGCTTGTGTGAAAATAGAAGAAATGTAATATTTGCATAAACCAGAATTCAGTTACATACATAATGTAAATCTGGTTCTTTAAATGATCTGCCACCAGACATTTCAGGACAGGGCTTAGTTATGAAATATTACTATCTGATGTAAAGGAATAATATATATACTGTTCATGTCATTATTTCTGTGTCAGCAACCGGTCGAGAGAATACACGGTTATTGCTATAGCACTAGATCCAGAGATTAGCTATCCTCAACTCTTCGAAATTTTCATAATCGGATTGAAATGTGCTTTACGTCTCAATATCAGGCATCTGTCTCTCCAAACAAACCCCCAGTCCCTGCCCACACACTTTGGCCCCTAATACAAACATACTGGGCAGGCGATTCATAGGCAAGAGATACCAATTTCATCTCAGCAAGACACATAAGAGTGATGTTAAACAAAGCAAACAGAGTCTTTTGCATTCCACTGTCAAAAAAGGGAAGCGCTAAGCTTTCAATTTTGCTGAGCATCTGAAGAAACCTTGAATTTGTCTCTCAAGTGTATTCCTGGTGCAAAGCGAGCGAGTCGGGTTATCAGGATGGACTGTTTGCTGTATGAATCTACATACGGCGATCTGCTATCTGTGTGCCATAGAGAGGAGGATTAAACACAGAGGGGGATGATCTCCTGGCCTCTCGTGATTGAAAGAGCTTGCTGTCCTCAGGCCTGTTTAGACTGCATTTGCATTGCTCTGTTCTGGCAGACGGCAGGAAACTATCAGCAGCTACCAGCGAGCGCTTTTCTCCTTCTCCTCTTTCTCATATTCCCTTTTTTCTTATTCTGTGCATCTTTTTCCTCTATGGCTCTCCCGGAGATCCCTATGCTTACAGCCAATCATTTATTCTGATTGATCAGGATATGCGCTGATCAATATCTCATAGCCTTTTCCCTAATGCGCAGGAAAACAAATAACTTCATCCCGGATTTCGGCCTGCCATGTTTGCCTGTCTGCATGTGTGAGCCTCGACCAGGGATTCAAACACGTCTCCGGCTTCCCATACGCCGTAAAAAAAAGGGCAATGAATTACCACATGAGCAACTCAGGAAATGTCTCAGAGTGGAGCAGCCCTGTGTGTGGTTTCACTCATCCAGCCTGCAACCTGATTGAGTCACCATTCAGTCCAATTGTCTCGCAACATAGGCTACTATGGCTCTATTACCTAAGTTAATTGCATCTGGATCTACGCCCTGAAGTAGTCGACTATGTAATTTCACTAATTCATCCCGGTGAGAGGTTGACCTTAAGAAATGTAATTATGCCCACCTGAGATGTAGCGAGGGCCCAAGAGGCCTAGTAAGCTTTCACTACAGAACAGGGGATGATTAGCAAAAACACAGCTTTGCTTTGGTGGCGTCTGGACCACACAGGAGACCAGCGTCCACCAGAGTAAACAAATATTTACCAACACACAAACTGATTTGAGACATTGAGATAAACGTCCAGCGGAGATCTCTTTTTCCATACTTTTATCAATTATTTCGCAAAATTATGTATCCCTGGATGAATACAGCTTTGACAGCCAAATTTAAGGAAATATTATAATAAATAACTTTTACAGTGACCAAATTGCGATGGCTAAAGTGTCAGAGTATCTTTACAACAAAAGGTTTTGTAGCATGTTTCCTGGTATGTATTGGTTAGTACCTACCAAATGTGGTCCAAAGGACAACTGATTAACCATCGAGGGTGCCCAAGGCTCAGTAATGCAGAGAGAAAACTAATACATCTGGTCTGATCTGATCAGAAGTTCATGCTAACAATGATATAAAGATGTAAATTATGTATTACAGCTTTCTGCATACTACCATCACCACCTCTTGATTGTTAACTGGAACAAGGAAGAGGGAACATATTTCACCAGTGTTGATCTCTCTTTACTGGCTTACAGTTGAATTCCATATTCATTTTACAACACTGTTGTTTGTTTATAAGGTCTCCATGGATTGGCTCCATCCTATATCTCTGATCTCCTTCTGTTCCAATGTAATGTCTCTAGGGAACTTCGTTCAACTAGTAGTCCTCAGTTGACTGTTCCAAGGACAAGCTTGAAATCGAAAGGAGATCGTGCCTTTTCAGTAGCTGCTTCACAGTTATGGAACAAGTTGCCACCCTGTATAAGAATGCACCAACATATAAGTCTCTTCTTAAAACGTATTTATTTACTGTTGCATATGATCATAAGTAAGCACACTGGCATAACTTTAGTGTAATATCTGTTTCCATGTCCTATGTTGTTTTTTTTATTTTTTGTATTTTGTATTTTATTATATGCTTAAATTCTGTACTTTGGCCAACAGCTGTTGTATTTAAATGTAAACTATAAATAAATTTGACTTGACTTAACTTAACTACAATAGACAGGTGAGCATCAGACCTGGACAATGAACAGACACTGTAATGTATTTATTTTAATATCAAATATCAGCATCTAATTTATTCGATCCATGATCTGTTTCCCCTTTTTGAATAGTTGGTTTCAATACACTTTAGTGTGGATAAAAATTGCTTTGACAGCATCTTAGTGACACCAGAAATTAGGAATATTTTTTGTATTTTTTTCAGCTTCACTTTATATCATTCTCCTTTTCATGCTGTCAGTAAAAAGTAGAATATTTTCTTCCTCTATGTCACTAAATATCCCTTCTTTCCAAGCACATGAAAAGTGTACGGATAACGAGAAGGTAAATGCTGTAATAATTATCTAATTATTTATTGAACACTATGCTCAAGTGCATTCTAGTTTTAAGACTTACATACCAAATAGCTATTTTTGATATTAGTACTTTGGGAATTATGTGGAGTGTGAAGCCAATTCAAGCCAATAGGTGTGAAATCATCCTGAAAGGCACTTGGTATTTTATGCCCTGGCTGTTTTTTTGGTTGAAAAGGTATTAGTTATGCATGGCTAGGCATGAAAATAAAGTGGCAATACAATACCTTTTGCATGAACACATATTATTTGTGCATTTTAATAGTCCCGCCCATAATTATGTACAACTACACACATGTGTAAGTGACAGGAAATATGATCGGGGTCAAAAGTCACCATTTAGAATGACTTCTCATTTAATTTTTTGACAAGATTCATGTATAAGATTTAGGCAGAAAATGTAGAAAGGCGTTCAGGAGAAATGCCCCCCCAACCCTAAAACTATCCCCCACCCCACCCCCAGGGTTAAAAGCATTTCTGATCAAATTACACAGAGGTTCTGTTCACACTGTATTTGAGCCAGTAGCCTAAAGCTGACTGTCATTAATATTCTTTCATTCCCACTTTTGTGCTTTAAGTATCTATCTATCTATCTATCTATCTATCTATCTATCTATCTATCTATCGAGAGAGAGAGAGAGAGAGAGAGAGAGAGAATTTATGAGATTTGGCAGACATACTTATCCAATTGACTTACATTTATCTCATTCATACAATTGAGCAGCTATAAGTTCAAGGGGCTTGCTCCATGGCCCAGCAGTCAGTGGTGTAACTGGGATTTGAACTCATGACCTTTGAATCTAAAATCCAATGTCACTTGTTAACTACTACCACCAATTTTAACATTTTTTTAATATTTACTTGCAATGCATGTATTTTTATTTAGTAATCAACAATTTATTTTCACTATAATTTTTTCATTTTTTTAAAACCTTTTTTTTGGCAATTCCCTTTTATTAATTCTTATAAATTTTATTACATTTTTTACATACCATATCATTCCTATGGTGTCATTATTCATTATGCTTTCATGCATTTTCAAATTTGTTTCAATAATAATACACAGTTATATTGTGTAACCTCATTATTTCATCTCTTATTCTTTCTCTCATACACTTCAACACCCTGATGCAGCCCTTGTGATAAAAGTGTCTAAATTTCAACTGTAGGATTGTATGAGTGTACGCCGAGGAACGTTTGCCCTCATGCCCAAGTTCACATGTAGGTCACCGAGCCCCGCCTCAACGTCCACATCTCCAGCCGCTAGTCACGTGATCTGAGGTAGCTCTGAAGAAGCGAACAAAGCGCTATCACACGTAGGAAGTGTAAGAATGCAGACACACCATTTCACCGAATGACCAGAAAACTGTCGCACTGTCCACTGATGTAAATCGGCACCTCTGGACTGTCAAAATCCCACAAAGAGGGGTTTTAAGCGCCTTGTTTTAACATGCATCCCACTCGCAATTAATCTTACAAGTGGCCCATTGTACCGTCCACGCACAACACAGTGCGAGCTTTGTGGGCCAAGGCGTCTGGAAAAAGAGAGAAGGGAAAGAATCTACAAATGAGTCACCGTCACCACTTGTGTTGTTTGCTTCCTCGGTTTCAGGGACAAAACTCAGTTATTTCAGAGTCACTGTCTTTTCTCTGAGAGAGCGCATGAGAAGACGGGTGGCAGAGGTGATGTTCCACACACTTTCACTGCCTCTCTTTCTCTGTATTGTGTACTTCTTTTGTAGGCAGCATTAAATCCATCTTTGTTCCAACTGAATTTTGCAACTAAACATATTTTGACAGATATATTGGAAAACATGAGAGCACAAACATATAATCGCAATGCTATATAGTATAAACTAGAGAGTAAAAAGAGCAAACTTTTTATCTAGCGCAAGAACAGTGATTGAATCAGGATAATCCATGCTGGAATTCCAGTTAAAATTCATATAGTCACTCACACTTTAGGGAACTGTTATCGTAGCCGTCCCCTACTGGCGTGTCTTGGGGAATTGCGAGAAAAACCAAAGAAGTTTGAAGAGTCCCACATGAACAATATGGTGAAAGGAAGGATGCACCTACATGGATTTGATCCAGGGATCTAAACCAGAATACAGCACAGGGATGAGGATGCAAGTATACATAATTAGAAAAATTTATATTTACAGCATTTCGCAGGTGCTCTAATCTAGAGCGATTTACAAGTATCTTTTTTATACAAATGGACTCTTGAGGGTTAAGGGCCTTGCCCAGGGGCCCAACGGTGGCAAATTGGTGGTGCTGGGATTTGAACTAACCACCTTTCAAATAAAAGCTTAAAACAACTAGTTGCATGAATTAGAAATCTAAGAAAATAAGGCTAAATAGTGCATACATCCAAAGTGAATAAAAAATTTTTTTCAGCATTAAAACTCGTGAAACAGGTGAACACAATCAGGCAACAAACCTATGCCATTGCCAAGGATGGAAATAGGACTCAAGCTTAAAGCAAAACAAACACGAGCACAAGTAGTTCATCAGCATGGAACCCACAATGTGAAGTGGGAGATTGTGACATAAATTCATGCCATGTGTACTAATTATTTAATAAGACAAAAGAAAAAAAAATAGGAAATTCGATTCAGTTACAAAAGCTGAAATAAGGAATTTGCTGTAAACACAAATATATATATTTCACTTTTTAAAATGCAATGATTGAGATCAAAGTTGTTTAGATGTTCATAACATCATAATATAGTCTTTTTTTATTATTATATAAATAGAGTTTGATAATACACTTCTATAAACCTGTTATGCACCCAAAACCTTTTCTTTAAGGTTTTCTGAACACAAGATCAGTTCACAACTTCAGTCCCAACACCACCAAGCCACACGCCACCACTAATCTCTTGAGTAAGACCCTTAACTCTCAACTACTCTGGATGAGGACTTCTGCCAAATGCCAGCATGCACTGTACAGTTAATGTTTATTTTTATATTTACTGTTTTCTGGTAACAATATCTGTACATTAAAAATATTTGCATAACTGTTTATCAGAGAAACAACAAAATTGTCAAACTTTTGTATAATACTTAACACTGAAGAACTACAGAGTCACCAAAAAGAGGTTGATGATTAATTTTTATATAATTTCATCATTAATTTATATTTTATTGGAGAAGAAGAGGGTGCAAAATAAAGGGAGAGGGAGTTTTGGTAAAAGGATATCATTAATCATAGCTCTAATCAGATGACATGAGGTCATGGCCCACTAAGTGTGTTTTCCTCATTATGGTAATAGGCTGGAGAGGGGGAAATGCTTTCCTTCTTTTCTTTACTTTGACACTTTCCCTCTATGACAGGCTCCTGTCATTACAACAAAAGAGTCGGAGCATCAAGCTCCTGTCTGCTGATAAGAGTCAAAGAGAGAGAAAGCGAGATAGAGACTGAGACAGAAAGGTTCATATTTGAGCTCATTTTATTAATTTACTTGTTTGTTTAAAATGTTTTATTAATAATATGTATTTGATTCATTTGTATAATATTTTGTTTCCATTCTTTTCTATGGATGATTATGTAATACCCATGCTTTCATACAAAAAAAAAGCACTTTTTTAAATTGAAAATTGACAGAAAGAGGGAGAGGGAGGGAGAGAGAGAGAGAGAGAGAGAGAGAGAGAGAGAGAGAGAGAGAGAGAGAGAGAGAGAGGTGAAAGATAGTGGTTAAAAGATCACTGTAATATCAATAACACACAAGTCTTAAATAACTAAGGTTTAGATTTAATAATGAAACTATATTCCAAACACTGTACTTGCTATGTAGGTTATTGGGTAGTGTTGATTTTCATGCTCATAGCAATAAAGCACTCTGGACTCTGTGTCCGTGGATGGAAAACGACTCGGACTATGATGGCTGCTTTTTAATTGATGCAAGAGGCTGAAATTATAAATAGGCCACAAGCCTTCCTGTGTCAGTGGAAAATAGAGCTCGGAGCTGTTTACTGTCGGTGTGATGTATGCAGTTTGTGCGTTTGATTGTGTGTGATTATGTTTTGAGAGGATGACCTTTAGTGGAAGCTATACTGTAGCATAATGAGGAGCTGGAGCAGCAATGCTACAGTGTGCAGGGTGAGAGAGAGAGACAAAGAGAGACAAAAGTAGAGAGAAGAGACAGAGAAAAAGAGGTATGAGGTACCTGCATTCACACTCACTCCATCCTTCTGCTGTCTCACGTGCACAGATTTGGGAGACCAGGAAAGGCCAAACCTCCCCCGTAATTTCAGATTTATCACACCGGGACTTTAGTGCATTTCTGACACTGACATCAAGAACCTAAAAGTGGAGCACGTTACTGTGGGTTTGTGGAATATCAAAGGAATGTACTCATTCAAACAAGCGGAGATGAACGTTATTGGATTTTAATTGATTTGAAGTCAAGTGAATTTGCAAGAAAAGGTACAAACAGTAACAGTATTGTGAAATCTTACATTGATTACTTTTCGTTAGAAAAGGATTGCCCTGTATTTAACTACTAATTATTTTAAATTCAAGTCTGATCAGTTATCATTCATGCACAAAACATAATGTGCAAGGAAATAGTAGCTCAGTGGGTAAAATATTAAATTTATCATAAGGTCGTGAGTTCAAATACCAGCACCTCAGAGCTGCCACTGGAGGGCCCTTGAGCAAGGCCCTTAACTGTTGTAAGTCACTCTGGAAAAGGGTATCTTTCAAATTTTCAGTAAATATGTCACAACTATGCTTTGCTGTGGCTGTGCTGTGAAAAGCTGATCGCCTTAAGCTGTGGATTATTGATTGTTACTTTTCAAGAACTATGTCCAAGACTTGTTTTGATAGTCACTGGTAAACTTTTTGTAAAAGAAATTGCGTATTGTGCGATTTTTCCAGACGTTACATTTACATTTATGGCATTTGGCAAATTGCTCTAATCAGGAGCAGTTTACAAAGTAAGTTGAAGTCTACATCAAACATTTTTTAAACATAGGTATGAATGGAAATGTAAAAGTTTGCTAGCATAACAAACTTAGGTAAGAACACACAAATGTATTATACATTTAACATTAATGAATAATTCACATTAATTTACCATGTAAAAAAGCAGATACATACAATGATAAGCAAGTACACAAAACAATGAGAGAGAAAAAAGTAAGCAAAAACTGGAATCAGGAACATAAAGCAACAACTACAGACAGCAACCATGGAAAGTCAAATGTGAGACAAGGAGTCTATTTAAAAGTCTAAGTCTATTTAAAAGTTGCTGTGAATGAATCAATAATGTCATGTGACCTGAAATAATGTGGTTCAGTGCATAGCAAAATGTAGATCTGAGGCATAAACTTGACAAGACACAGCTAATATACAGTATTTCTGCAATTTTATCCAATACAGTCTCATGCTTGCAATCGTTTTTTCATTTAAAGTAAGTTTTTCAGTTTAAGCAATTGAGTACCTCAGAAAGTGTCCAACTTAAAAAAACAACAACAAACAAACCTTGTTTACACAACTGCTAACACGACTGGACTGGGACTGGATTTCTTTTTTAAAAAAGCTACAACATGGAGATAAAATACCCCATCATTTATAGTCACACAGCAAAGAGAAAGATATCACTTTACCAATTTATTTAAATCCACTCACCTTTTCTTGTTACTTTTTATTACAAAATAAGTAAAAAAATGCAATTTTGTAAATGACAAAACCAACAGAGTGCATGTTTTGCTGCCTCCTGTTTTATTTTTATCTAGAGCTTGTTGCAAATATGAAACTCAACATATTATTATTGCTTAAAAAATATGTGTGTAGAAACCTTCAAGTGCCTTATATTAGCAATGTGCATAAAATGAGCCTGATCCGAAACGTCATATTAAAACTTAAGTGATTGTAATTTTTTATTTTAAATAGTATATGAACTTGATTTTTGGAAAACACATTATTGCAATGCGGGTATTTTAATGATTATATTTCAAGGTAAATTGTATATGTGGTGGACTGGAATAGGTAAAAACTCTCCTGTTGAAAAAATTCTCCTGCTAAATGTTGTAATTATTTATCTGAAACATGTATGGAAACACCTAAGTTATTGTTTTTGAGAGACACATACATTTTCCTATTGTTTAAAATGCAAACCAGGTAAGGTAACGGTACGAATATTAACTTCTGACCAAACAACATGTACATATACAGGTATTTTCACTGAAAAATTCTCTCTTACAATGAATGTTACAGTTTTATACACACTTGGCGTCCAGACAGTTGGTTTCTCCAATCAATCGGCTAAAATACTTTGCATGCCTCTGAAAAAACTTGCACTGGTTGGATTTTTCTTTCTAACATTGTGATCCAGTTCATCTCAAAGCAGATCAATAGGATTTAGGTGAAGTAACGAGGCAGATCATTCTATGATAGACAACACTCCAGCTGGTTATTGTTTTGTTCGATGGTGAAGTTGATTCCAGTTAGCTGCAGTCCAGATAGAATGTCATGGTGGTGAAGTTCGGACTGGTTGGTCCACCCAGAATAAGTTTGCAATCGTCCCGGCTCAAAAACAAACCGTGAGAATGAGGCAGTCTGCTAACATCTTCACTCCTGTTCTCCATCTTACATAAGTTCTTCTGTTAGAGCCAGAAATGCCACATTTAAAACATTTGTCCACAGAACCTTCATCCATTCACTGTCCAATTCTTGTATATTTTTGCCTTTTTCATAATACTAAGTGCTTCCACACTTTTGACAACCACTGTATATCCTGTAGTTTATTGTAAAGGTTTTCCAAAAGGCTGGAATAAGCTTTAACTCACTTTACATGAACATTATTGTATGTTCATCAAATGCCTTATGTCACACATCCAAGTACTCCACAAATTCAGGAGCCACAATGAATTCACCATCGAATCCAACTGTCTCATTCTCACCTTCCCTCAGCTTTCTTTACCAATCAACTGTTTTTGAACTACCTGGTGTTTATTTGTATTATTGCATGAGCAAAGTCATTTTTGATCATGTTAATAATAATGTATGTAATAAAATATGACTGATATCTCAAGATGAATTTCAGCAGGTCATGCCCTCGAATTAAAAGGCAGGTTGTCAAGAATATGGGACATATAAATGATTTAAGAATTAAATCATCTTAGCATGGATAAAAAAAATAATTAGTAAAATAACATAATAACATGTAAAACAAAAGTTATCCAGCAAAATGCAGCAAATCTTTTTTTGACATTCCATGATGTATCCTGAAACACCATGAAAACTATGGTACAGTGCTGTAATTCCATTAGTCTCTTATAGTATCTAAGAAGCCAAGCAGATTTAAAACATACACAGAGATGCGCTGGTCAGTTTTCAGACCGAGAGAACGAGCGACAACATGTGGACACCCGGTGGTGTGAAAACGAGCGAACGTGATGAGACGAAGAGACGACCAACGAGCCTCACCTCACCTTTGCCAGCTAAAGGATGTGTGGAGCTGCTCAACAAGACACTCATCTCACACACACACACACACACAAACACACACACACACACACATTGCAGGTGTGTCATTCCCATAACTATCTCTCTCTCTCACTCTCTCTCGCTTGCTTGCTCTCTCAGCATAATTAAGTACTCCAATCAGAACAGCATGGACTCACTTCTCCAGAGCCTTCGACTTGATAATTAACCAAAATATATCATTATCTCCAAGAGTGCTCGATTTATGTCAATCATAATGCCAAAGAAAAAAATAAAGCAGAAAAAAAAAAAATTAAATATTTGACACATTTGTCAGATATTGTGTATTTAATCATTATTTCAGTAGTAAAGCCTGCCGAAGAAAAAGCAACACCAGTATAGAAACTGTGTGGTGTATAACTCTGTTGTCATATAGCATAATGTAATATTAGCATATATGCCGAAGTGCACAGCACAGACATTCATCATTCAAAAAGTAAAAAAAAAAACCGCTAACATTGCTACTAATGAATGACAGCTAGTGGGGGTCAGTAAGCATAATGCAAATGTGATCTCACTCGCTTGCCTAAACAAATTTTTATTCGTTTCTGGTCTCGTAAAGCATGATTTCTTTGCCTCGTAACAAACCATTAATCAAGCTACCTAAAAAAATTCTTCTCTTCCACCTCAGATTTGTTATGCATCCTTACTTTGGTTTACTTTACTTTTTCCCTCCATATATTACCAGACATTATCATAAAAACCTACAAACGCAGCCCATTTCTGCCGCTATAACACATCTCTGCTCGCTTCTCTAAATGGCAAAGATCTTTGTCTCATAAGATGGGTCATTAAAAAAAAAAAAAAAAAAACTGGGGCGTCTGTGGACTGTTCAGTTCCACAAACAGTAAACTTTAGATGCAGAGGAAATAAATATCTGTTGCTGAGTGAGCCGACTTTGGATGTCAGAATGGATGGATGGATGGATGGATGGATGGATGGATGGACAGAATACCTGAGGCCTGAGCTGAGGAAAGACAAGTGGGGGGAAAAAAGGCAGAAGAAGAAGACAGAGACAGTGAGAGAAAAGGGGAACGAAACACCAATTAGAGCGCTTCGCCCACATGCTCCCTCACAAAGAGCCGTGCTCTGCTAAAGGTCACGCTGAAATTTGACTGACAGGACTAAAGTCTTTTACTCATAATTTTTGTGTTTGCAATAGAATTCGGAGCAATTCACAGCCTTAAAGGCCTTAACTGAGACCAGCAATTAATTGTAATGAATAATCTGACAAATCTGGCTGACATATGGCCACTAATTCCCCGCCTTTCTGCAGGGAGCAGGCAAGGGATTAGATTAGCTTAAATCAAATCTGGGAGCGGCTTGCCATCTGCATGTTCCCCGGCCCTGTCTCTGACACGTTAACCGCGGTGTGGGAGGCTTTCTGCCACCCGAACCTCCATCTCACCCTCTGTTTCCTTTTCTCCTTTTCTCTTTTCTCACATACACACTCCTATTTAACTCAAACCGCCCCCCCCGACCTCTCCTTTCAACCTCTCACACTATACATAGCTCTATAGACTATAGCTTTTACACTTTTTTCTAAGTTATTCCTCTCTCTCTCTCCCTCTCTCTCTCTCTTTCTCTCTCTCTCTTGCACCCAGCCTCCTGCTACAGATTTGGGAATAGTGTGTTTTTGCCTCTTTTAAATATTGAACCAGCTGCTCTTCATGTTGGAAAAAAAAAGCAATATAGCTGAAGCCAAGCCAGAAATCGAAGAGCAGCGGAAAAGGAGGGTGTGTGGGGTGGGACAACTAAACAAACACACCACAGAAGTAATGAGGGTTGTACAAACATCTAAACAAACGACACGTGCCTCACGGCCTGAGCAGAAGGGATCCACACTTAATTCACGATTATTAACAGAGAACATCCCTTCAGGAACTGACTGATATGCAGCTCATTTGATTATTAAGGAAGCTGTACACTAAAGGTAACATTTTCAGCATAATGAACCAGGTTTTTTTTGTCGTTTAGTTTGATGTAAATGTCCTTTTTTTAATTTTATTTTTTTTCTTTTTTTTCCTCATATAATATTTTATTTGCATCGTTTTTTGCTAGGACTTCTACTGAGTAACAGTTTTTTCCCTACACAGATTGTTTCTTTTACATTCATCAGAGTAGTTATGATTAATGAGAGGAAGATGAACTGCTGAGGAATATCGAATCACCCAATCCAACAAATCAAGTGCGGCAAAGTCTATTTTCTGTCTAGAGGAGCGCAGTTACTGCTGAATCAGGCCTTGTTAATTTAAGACCTGTGTTTGTGCATCTAGGCATTGTTTGAGGTTAACATGCATCCTGAGCACTGGTGTGGTATTTCAGGGAACAAGGGGGGATTTGAGATGGATGATTAAAAAAGAAAAAAAATTAACAGGGGTTGACTGGAAAAATAACACCCACTGATTGGTTATTTTACGATGAAAAACAAGGTAAATAACTGCAATTTAATTTACATTTAAAAAACATGTTGAAATGTTTAAAAGCTAAAAAAAAAATGATTATTATTATTATTATTATTATATGTATTATTATTTGTTGTAGCTGTTGTTCTTTTTTAATTTTCTTTCTTTTTTTTCTGTTAGGGGACCAATCTTTTTTATTTATTTTTTTTGCTTTCTGGCATTGCGATATTTATTGCTGTTGGTGTTGTTTTCTTCTCCTTCTCCTTTTTCTTCTTTTTCTGCATCTTCCTTTTGTCACTGCAGCTTTTTCTTGTTTCTGATGTTTTCTTCATCTTCTTTATCATCTTTAGTTTTTTTCTCTTCTTTTACTTCTTCTTCCTCTTCTTCTTCTACTACCTGTTCTTCTTTTTCACCTTCTTTTTTCCTGTTTTTCTTATTTCTGCTGTTTTCTTCTCGTTCTTCTTCTTTTTTTATTTTCTTCCATTGTTTTTGATGATGTCATTGTTGTCATTATCATCATGAAGTCAGTTCATTGATTAGTAATGCAGTAGGAAGCCAGTGTTTCTGTCGGCGACCGGCTTCTAATCTTATTAACGAAACCATATTGTGAGCAAAATCTTTCAATTTCTTCAGTAAACCTGAAGCTGTTCCAAATGACTACACAGGTGTGCTATTCTAATTTATTCTAGTTTAGAGAATCATCAGGTGTTGCACTGCATCTCACTGCAAGTTCGGGCCTTTAAACCAAAAACGCATGCAAGTAAGATCGAAGTCCTTGTTATAATAACTGAGCAAAACAAACAACAAAAAAAGTGCACGTGAAAGTCCAGGCCTCATGCAGGCCCCGTGTTTAACTGCAGGGACTGAGTAAAGTCTTTAATGAAGTGTAATTTCTAAGAAACAGGTCTTAATTTTAACCAAGGGCTAATTATCATGCAAAGCATACCCGCCCAGAATGTTTGCATAACTATCACAAGCGTTTTCATAAATGATGCTTTAATTAGTCTTAATTAGAATTTGTTTAAGTCAGCAGGGAATGCAGGCCCCCGTGAAATGATGTATGTAATAAGCACCAACCTTGCTCTCTCTCCTCTCTCTCCTCTCTCACTCACACACACACACACACACACACACACACACACACACACACACACACACACACACTCGGGGAATAGAGCTGACAAAATCACATCACATTAAATTGATTCAGTCAGAATTAAAATTCTTATGGTATTAATTAAATGGGGAGGATCTCATTAGCGAGCAGCACGGTGAGAAAGACACTGCCACCAGATGTGTCTGGTGTCTCACACACACATACACACACACACACACACACACACACACACACACACACACACACACACACCATTAGGACACACTGAAAGAGAGAGGAAGGGGGTAGAACGAGTCTGGAAGATGGACACAGGGCGATGATGACCAGAAAGAAGGAAGGAAAGTGAGAAGGTGGGGGTGGAAAGGAGAGAGAGAGAGAGAGAGAGAGAGAGAGAGAGAGAGAGAGAGAGAGAGAGTACTCAGGGAGGTGCACTAAAAGGGGGTTGGTAGAATATTAATGAGGAGTATTAGACACCCTCTGTACAGCTTTATTTAGCTTCATTTGGTCTATTTGGCTGCTGGAATTCAATAAGAGGAGACCTAATGACCAGAGCAGATACCCTGTTATCACTCCGTCTCTCTCTCGCTCTCCCTTTAATAAGGTAGAGGCTACACACACTTCCTCTCCTCTACAGTGTGTGTTCAAACGGGCTGAGCTAATCCGAGCTCGACACAGCCCACGCTTCCGACCGTTCTACCCGCCTAATTGGAAAATTCTAATTAAATCCCAATTCTCGGATTCCCACACCAGCTCCAGAACGACCAGGACCTTCTTGTTCCAGGACGAATCTGCCAAATGACTGCATTTAATTTAAAAGCCACGATGCTCTAAAATCCATATCATTCCACATGCTTTCCTTGAGGTGGCGAGTGACACATGCCGGTCTTCAGGGTCTGATCACTTCATGATGGCAAATTACAGACGCACCGGATTCCTCCTCGTTCCCTCCAGCGGCTGTCAAAGCAAATTAGCTCTAATGAATCAGATTAGGAGCTGTTTAATGCGATCTTCTGTGCGCATTCGAGGAAATCGGCAAAATTGAATTGAGCAGTCGTTAAATTTACACAGGAGGGGGAAATTTAGAGAGGAAAGTTCATCATGAAATTGATTGAATTTGACACACATCTTACACTTTTTCAAACAAAACAAAATAACAATGTTTAAGCAGGGTGTAACACGAGAGTTTTGATAGATTTCCACAATTTCAAAAAAATTCCAAAACATTTTTTGGGGGAAATTTGCAACCAAAAGCAAAAATGTCTAGAATGTCAACCAAATGTTTTAACACCAACATTTACATTGTCACAAAAAAGTTACCCAAATCCTGACAGTTTAAAAAAAAAGAAAGTAATGTCAATCAACACCATCCTTTACAGTATTGTTATAGTATGAAAACTAAATATGTATAAAAAGAGCTAAAAAATTCCAGGGCAAATTGTTATGGTGAAGCTACATGATTGAGATCAATTGTGAGAAATTTTCAAACATCAAATCTTTAGCATCATTTGCAACTTTGAAGCTGAACAAAAACAAAAGAAATTTTGTAGAAAGAAATTTAAAAAGGGAAAGAAAAAAAAACATTTCCAGAAAATAAATCCTGGTTAATTTGATTAGGATTTTTATAATTTGTGTGAAAATGTAACACCAGCGTTAAAGTATTACGGTTTTACAATGCAGATTGCAGAAAAAAAATGATTTCAGAAAAAAATCTTTGATGGAATTGAATGATTTTGAGTCAATTCTTATCATTTTCAATCAAAAACCAAAAAGTAATTTCAATATAACTTATCAATCAAAACAGCAGCATATACACCATCATCCCTCCTAGTCAATAAAATAATAAACGCAAAGTAAACGAGGAAAAAAACATCATCGAGTGGATTGATTCACTCACAAGTTTCATTTGTCCATTAAGTCAATAAAAAGCACAGCACCAAACATTTAAGTGGTATAAATTCCATAAAAAAATTGTTTCTTACAGATGATTTAGACAAATTTTAAATACTGTCATCAAACTATCAAATCTTTAATCACGGTTTATATATTCATCATTCAGATCTGTGAAGCTGAAAATGAATGAACTCGAGTCAAAAAAAAAAAAAAAAAAAAAACCCGCAAAGATCCAAAAGGACACACTGCGTAATCCGGTGATGAAAATATGAAAATAATAATGTAACAGGGAACAATGCCCCTGGGCTCCATGGCCTCCAGCTTTCCGACAGCCCGAGTTACAAGGCAATGTTGTCCGTTTTATTAGAAGCGAGTCTCTCCTTTAGTGGGGTCCTGCATAAATATTTAGGATAAATACACTGTATATCATTTTTCTTCACACTTGACTTGCATTATGAATTCCAGGCGGGACCAGGTGAGCCTGGGTCAAGAGACTAAATTAAGTGGCGGTCGGCAGCAGCTGCCTGAGCCTCTCTTTAACCATGCTTGGCTGGTTTGGCTATCAAAAGCCACTTGTACATGTGCCATAAAAAAACATTGGCTTGTGTGTTTAAAATGGTATTAAAATGCTGTTGACCCTTAAAATTAGAAAGGGAAACGTAAAAGTCCTTGCATTGCAATTATTTCCTGTCTAAAGTGTAAAGGGGGAGGAAATTTTGAGACGCACGACCGAGAGGCGGCCCAGATTTATTGACAGTACACAGTAATGTGTGTGTGATTGTGTGTGTGACTTGTCATTTATGACAACCAAGACTGTGTGACATCATTGTGGATCTGCCTTCCAGCTAAAGGTTTGTTGCTAATATTCACAAATGCAGAAAATAAATATTTATGTATGAATCTATGTGTGTATGTATGTATGTGTGTATGTATGTATGTATGTATGTATGTATGTATGTGTGTGTGTGTCAGACAGAGATAACATGATCAGTGTTATGTGTAGACAGATTAAATGACTGAAGGAAAACCAGACTGTGATTAAGTGCAGTGTGTGTGTGCAGACTTAAAGTGCCCAGAGTGTGTTACTGCATGTCACATCACATAAACGTGATACTTATCTTTATTGCCATAATCCATTTCTTTTGACCGCCTGTGTGTCTAAGTGAAGAAAAACGTCATCATTTGTTCATCCTTAAGTGTAGCCACTGTAGCCTTTGTAGCATCTGTAGTGTGTGTGTGTGTGTGTGTGTGTGTGTGTGTGTGTGTGTGTGTGTGTGTGTGTGTGTGTGTGTGTGTTAATCAAGAACAAATTCTTTTACACATTTCTCTGTTGCATAAAAATAACTGACTCAAAACTCACTCATGTTCACAGTGTGTCCATATGAAAAACATCCATCCATCCATTTATCCATCTATCTATCTATCTATCTATCTATCTATCTATCTATCTATCTATCTATCTATCTATCTATCTATCTATCTATCTATCTATCTATCTATCTATCTATCTATCTATCTATCTATCTGGCTGGCTGGCTGTCTGGCTGTCTGGCTGTCTATCTACACTACACTACACTACACTACACTACACTACACTACACTACAGGGACACCTGCCTTTTCCAGCCACAATTACACTCCAGAATCTAGTAGAAGATCTTGAAAAAGCACACAAAATAAAGGTTCTTTCTATTACACACCACACACAAACACACAAACAGAACAGATGATCATGTAAGTTTTCAAACTGTTCATCGAGCGAAAGCAAAGTAAAAGTCGTGTCTGATCCATTCTCACTATTACTATCCAATCTAACGTCAGGTTGCCAAGTTTCCAAAAAAACAAATCCCTTGGTATGATTTGAAGATTATTTGGGGGTCAGAGTGGCCCAGACGCTCTGAGTGTAACACCAGGCACTTAGGGCATGTTCAATCAGCAGCCTACCGCGCTGCTTGTCTCCCACAGCGGGTCCTCCAGCATCCCTCAGTCCTCTCTGATTCCGCCTGCAGCTGGCGGTCATCCTGTGGGAAAGCCGGATTATGGCGGAGTTCATTTCCTGATGAATGTCCCGCCTCTGGATCCAGCTTTCCCCAGATGGCCAATTAAAAGACAGCAACTGGCACTGCGTTGCTCGGCAGCAGGTTGCCGGGGGCAGCGAGGCTGGAGGCGGTGACAGAAGGTGTGTGTTTCACTTCTTGGTTCCAGTTGCTGTGGAGAGTGTGTGTGTGTATGCATGTGTTTGAGTGTGTGTTTTGTATTTTTTTTTTGTATATATAAACCCCTGGTCAGAACATTGCTCTGTCCTTGCTACTTATACAAGTCACATGTGTGTTTACTCTGTATGTTTTTTGTTTTGTTTTGTTTTTTAGTTCCTGAAGAATAAAATGCATTTTATTAATGCAGAATGTTAAAAAAAATGCCAACTGGCTGCTTTTTTGCTTACTAACATATTCCTTACTCTGGAGAAATGTTTTCATTATTTGTTTTCATAGTCTAGCTAAAGGCTTTGAATTTGTTAGTATAATTTGCCTAATGCCAAGAGGTTATTGATAAAAAATGCCTGGGTAAAATTGATGAGCATGAAATCTTTCAAAGTTTCTGACAAGTTAATGTTGAGAATAAGCAAAGTTTTCTGACTGGTGTGTTACTAATAATCACAATAATCATTAAATGGTAATTCGAATAAACATATTTACATACCATACAGAAAAACTTAACAATATGCAATTTCAAAAATGCATGCAAATATGACAATCGTGTAAAAAAAAAAAAAAAGAACTCGAGGACATTAAAAAAATCAATGTCCTAATAATGAAACGTCCTGCAGACCTCATTTGAGAGCACCCCAGCCAGACTTCACACCCTCGCTATTACTATGTACAGTGGGGTGCAGCATGAATAGCAATTTATATTTCATACAAAAGGAACAGTGCAGCATTTTGCAACCTGTCTATTAACCATTGACCATAGTCATATGCATAGAGAGTATATGAGAGTCAATGATCATGCATTCTCTATGATTTGTATCATCACATTTATTTATTTCGGGGAAGATGATTTTCGTGTTGGAACAGATTTGCGTCCACTTAAAAAAAAGGAAAATTTAATGCTACTACATGTGATAGAAGTTTGTGGATGAACCAAAGATGGCTGGAAAATCAATCAATTAATCAATCAATCAATCAATCAATCAATCAATCAATCAAGTAAAAATTCGCTATAAAAATTAGCTATTCAAAGCCAATTTCAGACAAGCAGATGAGCAACAAATTGATAAGGTAGGTTTAACTTCGATTTGTCCATACTAAACACAACAAAATACTTATAGGCTTGCTCTTATAGTTAATTTTGTTTTATTGCACTTAAACTATAACTACTTTTTTTTTTATTTAACAATAAATACCATGTCCTACATTTCATGATTTAATAGTTGCACTGAATGTTGCAAAACAAATGAGTTCTCGTTACCATTTATATTATAGCAGCTATAACTAGCTCTTGTAATTAATTAGACATAAAAGGCAACACATTTATAAATGTAAAAATATGCATTCTTAATCTTTAAATTTCTGTAAAGCTACTTTGTGACAATGTCCATTGTTAAAATTAAATTAAAATGCCAAAAATGCCTAAAAAATCTGAAATCTGAATAAAATAAAAAAATAAGTAAACATATTTTGAATATGCATTTATATCCAGCATCTGCCATATAAGTTCTTGTGTACATTGTTTCTATAGAAACAATGATGTACTCCAGTCTATGAATGGTGAGACTGAATAAAAATAAACTTTGCAGCCTGTCACTGATTAATAAAAGGTATCAACACCTTCAAACAAATCAGAATGAGGAATTCAACAACATTGTGGTATAAAAAAAAGAATGATTCCGTTCACCAAAATGAATATATGATGTTATAAAAGCAGAGCTCATCATTTTCTATATCATATCGTACCTGAATTAGTGAATGTACTTTGAAATTAGATTGTGTATCAGAGTAGGGTAGTAGATTGTGCTTTGAAGCAATTGAATACTAAGCTTCAAAAACAGATGTTCAGAGCACCAAGCCTTGATTTCTTTAAAGGCCAGTCCATGACATTGAGCATTCGCATACAATGGACTTTGAACCTATGTCCTGCAGCTGGAATCAAGCCGTTATAACCTCATAACAAGTGTGTGGATGTGTGTGTAAGATCTAGGGAGTGATTACTGACAAAGGAGTGATGGTGTGCAATCTCCGACCCTTGCGCCACAGCGGTGGCCTGAACAGAATCAAAGCAAACAGAGCACTGCTCCTCTCTGAAGAGCATGAGACGGTCCTGAGCGCCGTCCCTGTGGCCCCCGTTGCTTTCATATCCTTCCTTATAAAGTTCCCTTGACTGAAAAAGGGAACTAGCATGCCATTTGAGACTTGGAACATGCTGGGTCCATGAGTGGGTCACACTTATGATCACCAAGAGAAGGTCAGTCTATAGCCCATATTAACATCCTGTAATTGGCTAAGCCCTAGGCCTGAAGCTGGAATCGTCCATCGTTTTGAGAAAGTCTGAATGGTGAGCACTACAATGGCTGAGTTTGTTGGAAAAAAGACAAAGTGGCATGAGGTTTCCATGGTCTATAACTTTAATTAAAACCATGAAAGTTAATTAATCGTTTGGCAGAAAAACTGACGACTACACAAAGCGAGAGAGAACGTGAGCGCAAACATGGAGTAATTTGATCAATTGGGCATGAAGTTGGAACGTATTCTTTTGTGACAGGAGCAGCTCCGTGAGAAGCGGGAGATCAGTAAGTAAAGTTTGATTGCAGCGCTTGACTCTGGAGAGGACACACAGGAAGGAAACCGAGAGCGAAGGATGGCTCGGCTCCACTCTTCTGTTTTTCTAATTAGAACGGTGAAAGCGCGTAGCATTTATCTGCGGGAGACTGGTGGTCACAGGAATATCAGGAGGTACGCACAGAGAAAAGCGTAATGCCTATAATAAATAGTGTTTATGGCAAACGTGGTTGTCATGATCGAAGCCATTAAAACTAATTCATTACTGGATGGATAATTCACTCGAGTGCATTTGCCTTCACTCTCAGGAAGAATCTTTTATTTTTAGCAGGGTTCTGGGTCTGACCTGATCACACTTGAGGGGCTTGGAAAAAAAAACTTCATTCTGGTTAAGCAGTCCAGTCAGCAATATAACAAAAAAAGAAAACACCTAAAAAGAAATAAGTTTGAAAAGGATATGGAGGTCAAGAAGGCATGCAATGTTAACCTCTCAGACTGGACCAGATTCCCTGACAGACAATGTCCGTTGCTTCCTTCCTTCAACTAACAGACTGTAGATTAGTGTCGCTACGCCACTGCTCGCTGTACTTCATGTGAAATTGTGTATGTGTGTATTTATGTGTGTGACTGGACCGGAGATGAGCAGGAGCAGAGTGAGGGATGGGTCTTGTTGTGCCACCCACGCTCTCCTCCACTGTGTGAAATTGCCTGAGAGGATGTAGACATATTCCGAGCGCTGATCCATATCCGGGAATAAACAGGAGCGCACTTGGTGGCACCCGGATCGCTCTGTAGGTCACGATGCTCCTCGGTTGAGGCATCCATTCTTGGCTGAGAAGACAGGGTGGGAGAGAAGAGTGGATGCTGACCCTTATCTTGCTCCATCCTTTCCTCACAGACTGCATCACATTAAACATTATGGATGAGGAGGTGCAGCTTTCAGGCTTACTGAGTAACTCAAGAGTAGTGACTAAGAGTGTACAGCATTTGTTTCAGTCTTTGTGCATAATGCGAGTAATCAAATCGAAATGACTTTAATGCTGGCACTTCTAGTGCTTTTTTTTATAACAGTGGTATTTCCTTTATGTGGAAAAGCTTCATTTATATAGCAGAAATACATTCAATTTTTAATAGTTTCCAACAAACAGATATTAGCCAGGAGATAAAGATTAATATGATTAATAAAGTCCTGGCTAATATGAATCCATCATCCGTCAGAGAGAACAAGCTCCAATGATGATGGCAGAGCAGCGAAGGGTAATGAAAACTACCGTTTACACGTGCCATTGTAAAAGTTGTAAAAAGATAACAATCTCATGTTATTTCCAAGCAGTAAAAATGAAAATCCTTAAGGTGGGCTCTTGTTTTCTTCTCAATTCAGCTCTAACTTAGTTTTTTTTTCATGCTAATTTGTTGTGATAAAGCATATGGTGAAAATCCTAGCAAATCCTAAAATCCTAATATGATCTCAGGGCAGAGCGAGAGGCCACTACCACAACAGTGGAGGATTTTCAGGAATTGGCAACAGTAATTTGAAGAAAAAAGAAAGACCAGAGTCGTAATTATAACGACGAAAGTCTCATGTGTTGAACTCAAGGACTGCTGGACAATTTCAAGGTGATGACACATTTCATGTTTTATATTATCAGTGTAAAAGATAATTAGTATATACAAATTTAAATATATAAATCATTTGCAGATACATTTTTTTTTAACTGCATTTGTGTCATGAGAAAACATGAAATAGTGAGTGCATATGTTCACTCAGGTGTATTTAGGGATGTCGGAAAGTGTGCTATAAGATGCACATTTATGTTAAATCCGATCACCCATTGTATTCTTACCATACAAACCATCTGCAAATTTTAGATGTTATAATGTTACGTTTTTTATGGTAATGAAAGTCATGTGGTGATTTAACAGAGAAAACCTAAATAGATAACAGCTGCCAAATAAATGCAAGAGGTGGTTTTGTGAACTAAAACACTGATTGCCCTTTTTTAATTCATCTCAGTCTCATGATATAATATTATAATAAGCTAGTGCATTAAGTGCATCAGAAATTTTAAAACTGTAAATTTTGAGAAAAATGTAAGCAATTTCAGCAACCATTTAATTATATCTTGTCAAGGGACAATACTAAGATTGGATATATTTTAGAGTAGTGAATGTGCAGCTTGTATAGCAGTACAGATTTACTGTCCTTTGAAAATAACTCATACAGCCATTAGTGTCTAAATAACTGGCAACGAAAGTAAGAGTACGCCCTAAGTGAGCATGTGTCACAAAACTGTGTCCAAAGCGACAAAATTTAGTGTGAGCACCATTGTTATGTAGCACTGCATTAATCCTCCACAGGTTGGAGCTGCACAGGTTGTTGCTGGGATCCTCTTCCACTTCTCCATAATGACATCACGGAGCTGCTGGATGTTAAACACATGGTTCTTCTTCATCTTCAAGTTGAGGAAGCCCCACAGGTGTTCAATAGGGTTCCATTACCTTTAGCTTCCTTAGCAATGCAGTTGCCATCTTGGCGGTGTGTTTGGGGGCATTTTCATGTAAGAGAAATGTCTCAATTTCCTCTCGCGTGTCCTTGTTCCGAGTGGAACCAGTCTTGGAAAACATCTGTATGACCCTGGCCACTGTTCTGTAACTCAGTTTCACGATGTTACTGATCTTCTTATAGCCTCGGCCATCTTTGTGAAGAGCAACGACTCTAATAATTAAATCCTCAGAGAGTTCTTTAACATGGTGCCATGTTGAACATCCAGTGGTCAGTGTGAGAGTATTTAATACAAGATACACAAATTTGTATGGTTCTGTCAAGCAGACAAACACATGAACATGATGAATAGTACATGTGGCTTTGCCTGGTTACACAGCATAAAGCTGTTATCACTTAGGGTGTGCTTACTTTTGTTGCCAGTTATTTAGACTGTATGTTAAGATATTTTCAGAAAAATCTGGTCCTGAACTTGCTGACTCTGGTGCAAATGTCCCTATTTTGCAATCATGAAAGGAAATCATCTACTGCTGTGGTTCTTCATTACAATTAAAAGCTGTGACATGACAATGTTTTATTTTTCATTATAAAATGCAAACAGTGCAGTGAATTAACTAATCCAATCAGAAGATTTTTATATGTTTACAGTTCAGAAGATATAGACACAAATAAAACAAACCAGTGTCAGTCAGTAAAAATGTAAATATCAAAATAAATATAACATGTATTTATTTTTTTGTATAATGATGGTACTGATTTTCTGATTTTACCATATTTTGTATTTCTAAAAAATAAAAAAATAAAAAACTAATATGAACTTTTTAAAGATCAAAACATAACTGTGCAGGTGGGTAAATAAATAATAAAAAAGTGTATTGTCCTTATAGTATTCATCAAAAAAAAAAAAAAATCTAATCTTTATTACATGAATACAACCAGCCAAAAAAAAAAAAATGAATCCTATAAGAAGTCAATCAGAATCCCGATAATGAAACCTTGAGAAAGAAAGCATTTGTGGCTCTTGCTGTATTCACACCGCTGTTCTGATACACACTTTTTTTACCCAGCGTGATGGAAAGTTTCCCAGTGCTGCCACTGCAATAGAGCGGGTAGTAAAAGCAACGCAGGTTAGGCATGAATGTAATTAAGGTGGCTGACACTTTTATTCTGGGTAATAGGAGTCCAGAGCTCCGGCTATTCCCCTAACACACTCCCCACACACTCAGAGTACATTTTTAATACCAGCACGTACAAGCACCTAAATGCCACTCCTTTGGTCCTTATGGCCGAGTAATATTGATGTGTAAATAGGATAAATACCAACATCCAAGGGTTTAAGGGATGTAGTAAACAAACATTATCAAACACACATGAACAGAACGTTGGACGGAATGTGTGGGTGTGTGCGTGTGTTTGTTTGAGGGATTTTAAAATAAAAGGAATGGCACCAGTTATGTTCTCTTCTGCTTTTTACAGCTTTTTGCCTTTTATTCTCTAGTAAAATATATCAGCAGAAAGTAGAAGAACAAGAAGCATCCATGCTGCTCTGAGCTAGAGAGGCATAGAGGTCATTTTAGATCAGGTGCTACACCAACACCACTTTCTTGCCCTCACTCTTTCAAAGCTATGAAAAGCAATATCATAATCTACAAGCTACCGAGCATGTGATGTGGATGTTAATGACATGGAAAGATCAGATCTGATGTTGAAAATACAACAACCATATAAAATATTTGCCTGAAAATCTGCTCTGATAAACGGATCCTACATTTTTTAGCATGTTTTATTATTTTTTTTTAATCTGAGTGAAACTTTTCTTATTCATGGTGTAAATGTGTGTGATGTCTGATGAAACATTGCATCTTGAATATGACTTCAATTGTCTTAAATAACTCCATTATATAAGGACTACGGTGTGTCACATAACTTAACTAAACCGCCTTAACTAAAACGATTGTAAATGCCTGTGAACCGTGAAGGAATTTAAAACCGAATGGCATCTTTCCCTATATAAAAATATACAGTATATGTTGTGTGATGTAAATTGCCTTTTTCCCTTTCTTTCTCCTTTTCTTCCTTTCTTCCTAGAACTTACTTCTTCATTTCAAGTACTTTCTTGCCCTTCGGTATGCTTATATTTTTTTTTTTTTTTTTTTTTTTTTTTTTTTTAGAAAACTTAGGTCCAAAACACAAAGGTTTTAAATAAATAAATGAATAAATAAATACAACTTTGTTTTTCTTATATTTATTTATTTATTAATTTATTTATTTATTTATATACTGTCCCTGTCACCTTTCACAGTAGTTTACATGCACAAAACTAGCTAATCTAACAGTATAAAGATTTACAGCACATTACTTTGCTAGTTGAACATTTGTTACTGACCCCCCAATTACGTTCATCAGAGAGCAGTTTTAGGATTTAGGTGTGATGATTGGATAGACCATTCCATGATATATATAACACTCCAGCTGACTGTTTGTTCTCTAAATAACACCTGCAGAACTTAGACGTATGTTGTAGGTCATTGTCTTGTTGTATGGTGAAGTCAGTCTGCAGTCCAGACAAAACTGTGTGGCTTAGAAGTATGGAATGGGAGCCATGTTGGTTCACTTTTTCATTTTCTTTCATAAGTCTTCAATTTTCTCTGCTCCAAAAAACAACCACAAACCATTAAGCCTCCACCTCCATGTTTGACCATCTTCCCTCCTGTGCTTCATTTTTTGATAAGGTTTTGTTAAAGCCAAAAATTTCATATTTGGATGCAACTGTCCACAGAACTTTTTTCTAATCATTCACAGTCCAATATATGTGTGATGTTGCTTTTTATTTACTTTGTTGCATAGAAACAAACTGAACCAATCGTCTCAAAACCCATAAATGAATAGATGTCTGTACTGTGTTTAGGAGAGGTGAAGGGTGGTGGTGGGTTGGTTCATTCATTCATTCATTCATTCATTACATAAACTACAAAATTACATATAAAAAACATAAATAACCCAAAATCCTAATGCGTATCTTATAAAACAATGCAAAATATATAAAAAACACTTACTTAAAAATAAAACTAGGTCTAGTTATTGTCTATAAAAACCTAGTAGCTTATATTTAATGCGAAGGATAAATATTGCTGATTCCAAATAAAATGATGTGCAAACAAAACAGAATGTACAAATGAAATATGTGTCTGATAAATAAATAAGAAAAGAAAAGATGTCCGATAGCACAGATTCGGTTTCCCACGTATCTAAATTGGTTAATATGAAACAGTTCAGGCACCTCCGTGCTCTTCAGAGCTCTTCCCAATTTCATCTGCAATAAATAACTGGGCATCATCGGGTACGGCACCTCGTAATGGCGAATGAAATATGCTGGTATGATAGGTCCAATAAATCTGCATTTTCCTACGGTTCCCTCAGGCTGCAACAATATGTAACTAGACTGCTCTCTGTCAGTGCAGCCCATCTCCCGGCTATCATAAAATCTAAATGGGTGCTAATTAGCCAAGCCTTCCCTCTCTCACTCACGATCTCTATTGACATTTTACCGCTTCCTTCTCCCTCCGTCTCTGAAGAGCATAAGTCACAGGAAGAAGAAGAAGAACAATCTGAATTATGTTTAACATAGAAAATAGAGGGGAAGAAATTTTAATCCAAAACATGCTTTATACACATCAAGCCAGTAAATAAAATAACACCATTTACCCCCCAGATGTATAAGAGCTCGCAACACATTTTTTTTTTTTCTGACTCAATAAATGCCAATTTAGCTCACTCGGTAATAATCACCCAGGCAGCGAATATTTAATATTCAAATCTGGATGCAGAAGCCTGCTGGGAGCCATTAGTTCACATTTAATAATCATCCATATAAACCAGGTGTGTTGATTTTCAAATCAAACTCCACTCCGCTACTCTCGCGTGCACATCGGATGACTTGACATTTGTAATAAGCATCATATAAAGCGACTTAAGCCTACTCCAGCCGCATCGATTCCCCACTGGCTCTCATCCTCCCTGGCACACTTCCTTACGTAAAGGCCCTTGGGGGGGATTATGAAAAGAGGAAGTGGCGGTGGTAGGAGAGAGAGAGAGAGAGAGAGAGAGAGAGAGATCGTCAGGTAAATATACTATATGCATCTCTCTCATACTCAAATTAATAAAAAGTGTGTTAGCGCATGAGCTTGTTGAACATATGCTGAGAGTGGGACTAAGCCATCTGGCTCTGAGTCAAGCTTCACCCCCCCATTGCACCCTCCCCTACACCAACCGCAGCCTGCTGCTACCTGACAGAGGAGCAAGCGTTATTCCCCTGGCACAGGGGCCACAAATGGAGAAATATTATTGAAATGATTATCTGCATCAAGACTCAGATTTGGGCTGACATTTCGGCAGCAGACCGGGGTAATCCAGGGGACTGAGGACGAGGAGGAGGTGGGGGAGGAGGAGGAGGAGGAAAAGAAGGAGGAGAAGAGAAAAAGGAGGAGGGGAAGGAAAGCAGACTAGGGGGGTGGGGGGGGTCACCACTAAGCCTGCCGCTGATGATTAATGGAGCCGGAGCAGCACGGAGACCCAACACACCTCCACCCTCACCCAGAGGCCAACACACACACACACACACACACACACACACACACACACACACACACACACACACACACACACACACACACATACTGAAACTGGCCGAGCCACTCAGAGATAGAGAAGAGAGAGAGGTAAGCAGAAAGAACAGTGCAGAGAAATGGAAATCCTCCTGATCCCTGGTGTATAGGTGAGGATGAGGAACATGGTGCTGGAGATCTAGTCTTGATATTAGCACTCAGATCAGTGAAGACCAAGCCCAGAACAGTGTTTTAAAGTGTTCACGGAAGTGCAAAACTTTTCTCAAATGATGTGCAACCAATGCATATATAATTATATAGATATAGTAATATACTGAAATGCATCCAAGTAGGTCACTCGTAAGATAATAATTTGACTTTGACCAAAAAAAGACATCATCAAAAGGTGGGAAAAGTTTCTCACAGATTAACCAGAACACTCCTGCTTGCAAGTCAGCAAGTCATGATGCATCTCCTCTTGCTTTCAAGCTTAAATGAATTCTTCAGCAGTGCATGTGAACTGTAGCACGTGGGTTTCTTTTAATCACATCCTAAAAAACCTTCAGTAGGCCGATTTGTGATCTTAATTTTTCCTCTAGATATAAATGAACGTGGGTTAGGTTTAGCGTCAGGGTTAGCATTAGGGTTAGGGTAAGGGTTAGGGTTGGCATCCCATCTTGGTTGGATTGGTGCATTAAGGGAAGTATTTAAGCATTGGATCCACTGTGGCACTGAAAATTCACTGGATTTAATCTAGCATTGAATATTTACTGAAATTATACTTGCACTGGATAGACTCTGGATAGACTCTGGATAGACTCTGGATAGACTCTGGATAGACTCTGGATAGACACAGAATCCACAGTGGCACTTAATATTCACTAGAACCACTGTGGTGCTGGTCAGGCATAGAAGTGGCACTGGATATTTACTGGATCCACTATGGCACTGGTCACACACAGGATCCACTGTAGCACCAGATAAAGACTGAAATAGGCACAGGATCCACTGTGATCCTTAGCAATATAGTGATGACTGAAAATGAATGAATCCCTTTCTAACACATATATTGCATCTGCAAAGCATTCGTTGGGAAATGAAAAAAAAAAACCTCACACAATCATCTACAATAGATAATGAATACACCGTTTTTGAAACACTTAAAAATTACAGCTATTACATGAAAAAAAAAGAGAAAAACTTCCAAATTTCCATCAAATTTTTAATACCAAATATTTTACAGCTTAAAGAATATTGTCTATATTCCTCCATTTAAAATAACAGATATACTTCACTTACTTACAGTTACCACAAATTCTTGCTTCTGAGAATGTAACCCACTCTCTGTAGGGATCTTTTGTTTAGATTTTTTAATAAAAAATAAAATACAAAAAGAAATAAATAAAATAGACAAAAATGTAAGTTTCATTTTAAATGTTTTTTGGGTACAAAAACAGCCCTTAGGCAGTGGACTAGCATACCATCCAGGGTGTATTCCTGCTTCATGCTCAATCCTCCTAGCTTCCACTGCACTCCTGACCAGGATAAAGTGTTTACTGAACTTATTGGATAAATGTGTAAAAGGTTTTGTGTTTTGCAAACACACATACACATATAAACTCAAAGTCGATCTGGTTTGATATCCAAAAGGCTCTAAACTCTAAACTGCATCTTTTAACCCCCCAAATAGCATTAATTTTTTTCTGTCTTTCCCCCACCAGCTTTCCTGATGAAACGTTCCAGGTAAAGTGGCATGGTGGTTCAGCAGGTAGCCCTTCCACTTTCACTCCTAGTTCCCTGGGTCCAGTCTGAAGCCATGTGGACTTTCCCATGCTTCCCAGTTCAAAATCATATTAATATCAAACTGGCAAATATAACATGACTTTTTATATGTTATAGCTCTGGATTCACATCTGAAATTTTTTTTTTTTCTTTTTAAGTATTACTATTATTTATTTATTGTTCCTTAATTTGGTAGCTCTTTAGCAGAGGTCTTTTAAATACACACAAGTGATGTTTTCTCCACAGGTTTGCTCCTACTTATGGCTACTCTAGTGCTTCAATTTTCTTCGATTGGCAAAATTGATGAAATGGATGACATTTCATTTACTGGGATATTTCCAGAATGATGAGCATTTTTTTTCATTCATTCATCTACAGTAACTGCTTTATCCTGGTCAGAGTGTTGGATTTGAGGGACACAGAAATGTGCCATGGATGGCAGAACTATTTATTACAGTACACCAGAGAAACCCAAGTACCCTGAGGAACTCTATATGGATATATGAAAAACATATAAAACAGTACATACAGTACAGGAACTTAAGCTGAAGACTTGAGCTTGGTAGCAAAGCTGCATTTCATTACCTCGTACGTAACGTGTGCAATAATGTTAAATCTAATCTAATCTAAAAGCTACCAAGTTCTTAAAAAACAAAAATTCACAGATACCAAAATCACAGGTCACTAATAATGAACCAATGTGTGAATTTTAGCTTTATGGTGTAGCTTTAACAGAATGAGAAAACTGCATAAGGTTTACGATTTTTCAGATCAGCAGCAGTGTTGTCAGAAAAGTATTAGCACCATTAAGTGCTGTGTCGAGCTTTCCCAAAGCCAGGCAAACAGCATTTTACCCTTTCAGTAAATAAGAAAGCAGTGTGTAGCGTTGTCTGTCTGAGCATGTAGTGGCCATGGCCCCTCAGTGTCTTGCATCATTGTGCCTGCCTTGATCAGAGTATTCCAGCTGCCCCCAGGAGTGATGGATGGGTGAGTGTAAGGCTCTAATCGGATAACGGCCCACTGACTCCTGGCTGACTGGAAGAAAAAAAACGGCAGGGCTACTTTGTAGCACTTGAATGAAGAAAGAGAGGAAGCATAAGCAAAGACGAGGCATTTCAAACACACACACACACACACACCTACAAAGGCTGTGTTTAACCATACAGTGCCAATAGTTAGTCTTGGTCAGAGTTGCTTTGTTGAAGATGTTGGCTAAAAATAATGACAAGTGTGTAAAGGACAATCACACGAGGGGACTGTCCCATTCAGCACAATGCCAGACTGCTGATTTTTCTGAATGATCTGAATTGTGTGTTTAAACACAATCACGATCACAGAGCCTGACTTTGATCTGCCGGGTTTTTTTTTCTTTTTTTTTCCCTTTCTCCTTTTTTTTTGTTACCTTCCCTCATCTCTCTTTTTCATTTCTCTTGTTTCCCTTCCTCCTCCTTAAAAAAGAGAAAGCGCGGAGCAGTGATTAATTGCGAGCTCACGGATTTTTCCAGCTTCAAGAGTAAATCAGCTTCGGCAAAGTGCTAACTTGCTAAAATATAAACTAATTTTAGGCCAGAGATATTAAAATATAATCCATCTTCTTCCTCCACGGGGAGAGCTAATTAGAAAATGTGACTGGCATAAGAGAGAGTTAGAGGAGGAACTGTGGGATTAGCTTCAGTGAGTGAGAGAGAGAGCGAAAGAGAAAGGGGGGGCAAGAGACTCCCAATTGCTGGAATTCTAAAGCACAGATGTTATAAATGACTAATATTATTTTAAACATGGTGTCTCTCGATTGACAAAAAAAACCGAAATAATCTTTAGCTTGGAAAGAAGAAGCCAAATCGGAAACGATCTCAAAATGAATGTGTATTGCACATTTCGAGAACAGTGAATGTTTACAATTCAATATTAAATTCCTCACCAAAGCAAGAGGAGGTTAAAGAAAATATGTTGTCGATACTTCAGAATACAAGCAGCTTTTTTTCCACTCCAGTACAACAATATTTAGAATGAACTGTCCCTAGATGCTATTGTTTTATTTGAGCGTGCCGGGCCGAGCAATACAATAAGCAATAAACAATGTCTGCCTGAGGCTGGAGGCCATCTGACTCTCACTCGCTCATGCTATCTATCTCTTTCTCTCTTACTCTTTCTCTCACACACACACACACACGCGCACACACGATGACCTGCTCCAGTGAAACAGTCCTGTCTTGTTCTACCCCATTGTAAACACCTGGTCTTTCCACTCTCTCCCACGAGTCCCGGTTTAACTCTCGTGTAGAGTCGAGAAAATTCAGTGTGACATGACACGAGACTATTGGATTAATGGTTTTTGTATGTAGTGCCTTCGAGTAACATTATTTACTGCTAGAGTTAACTTTAACTAGCTACAAAGTGTCAATAGAGCAATACAAATAATGCTAGAAATGTCACACAGCTGTCTCAGGTGTTCATTATGAACATGCACATTTAACACAGTGCACTCCGAGCGTAACTAAACGACATATATTAGTACAAATCAAATTCGGGACTCGTTCCGAATATCTGTAAATTGATAATCCGTTCAGCTTGTGCGTGTGTGTGTGTGTGGAAACAACTGAAAATAAAAACATTTTGTTTATATGCATCTTTAAAATAAATACATTTATTACATGAATTGCTATTATTACTATGGTCTGTCTATCTATCTAAATCTCTTATGTATATATATTTATCTTTTTGTCTATCTATCTTCCTATTTGTTATTTATATTAATAATAATAATATTAATAGCAAGAATAATAAGAAGAAGAATTCAGCATTTAAACATAAATGTATAATCTGAATCTGTTTTCGCATATTCTGCTCATACGATTATCCAAAGCAGTGTTTATTACCTTAACACTAATTTATGATGAATTAACACTGACTTTCTGAGATTATGAATGTTAAATATTGGCACTCGTTTTTACATAAAGCATAGCTAATGAGTTCTGTTTATCTTATGCATGTTTACAAGACATGAAATTAAATGTGGACTGAAAAGAAAAAAAAAAAAAACTTGTCCACCTCAGCTGTGCATTGCATCAGAGAGAAAACGAGTCTGACAGCAATTAACAGCAGGTAGAGAAACTGGGCCTACGCAAACACACACACACACACACACACACACACACACACACACACACACACACACACACACACGTACGCACAAACAGAGAAAGATCAAGACGTACAAAACACATTCGCATGTGAGCCAATCAACAATCAGCACCGCAGCTGTGTGACACACACACAAGCTCAAGAGTGCACAGGAACATCCTGAACACCAAGTGCTCCTGACGCTAACTGCTCGCAGGCGATAAGCCACGTGCGACGTGACACACACACACACACACACACACACACAAATTAGGGAACAGTGGCAATCCAACTTCTCTGTAATTTTTTCCCCCAGCTTTCTTAAGCTGAACACTTCATGACAATTAATAAAAACGTGACATCTTCCCACTTTTCAGCAGCTTTCTTTCCTCACCACATCACCTCGCTGAAGATGCTCAGAAGGATGCAATTTAGTAGAGAGTGGCAATTTATCGCAGATGGACCGTGTTCGTTTAACCCTTTCCCTGCAGGATGCAGCTCTATAACCCATTAAGAGGGATGTATTTTGGAGGAGTTCAGTGTGGTAATAGCAGCTGAATTGCTATCCTGCTGTGTGTCCATTTGACTGGAGTAAAAAAAATGCATGGTAATGTCTTCCTATCGGCAGTAATTACACGTCACAAATAAGCGAAGGCGAGCAGCAATGAGAGGAACTTCAAGTCAAACATTTTGGAGGAGACCAAGGTGTCTTGCGTCGTTTAAGAGTTCAGCACTCACGCAAGGGAACACTGTGGAGAAAATGTGAACTTACGGTTTGGATAAGAAGAAAGAAGCATCATATATTAGAATAAATGTTAATGCTAAAAAAAAAATATAATTATGGTTGCATTGTTATAAATGTATTTAAAATTATCTTCATTTTTGTGCATTTTTTTTTATAGATGGTTATAGTTGGGGGCTGGGCTAGAATTCATGGGCTTTATTCTGATTATTTTTATTAAGAGTTGTAGCTTAAATAACAAGCACAACAATAATAATTAAATTGATCAGTTAGACACATATCACATTCTGCTTTTACAGATTGTTCAAAATCCCTCAAATAATCACTGGCAGACCCTCAACCTGGTCCCACTGAATCTGCTGCTGATGGCGAAGCTGTCGGTGTTGGAGACTCAAATAACTCGGCAGGTTTGTAGAAGAAACACAGGGCGGAATAGAGGGATGAAGAAACAAACAGGAGGATGGCAGGTCGCTCCATCCAGGGTCAGCCTGATGGGGGGAAATAAGGAGCGAAAGAAGGAAAGAGAAACAGAGTGGTGGCTTTGGAATTCAGAACTCCAACATTGCCATCTTTTGGTAGCTTGCTGTATTCTAACCGCCTTAGAGCACATGGGGGAGAGGGACATAGAGTTAAAGGTAGGGAGAGAGATCGCGAGAAGGGGGGGCATAAACTGAGATGAATTGCTGGGATTTTTCAATTAAATGTAAATTATTTCGCTTCACTCACTATGCAAATTAGTTGTTGTTTTTTCTTTTATCAAAATTAGTATGATTATTATTATTATATTGATATAATGTCTTTATTATTAGCTAGTGAATGTAAGTAGATAGATAGATAGATAGATAGATAGATAGATAGATAGATAGATAGATAGATAGATAGATAGATAGATAGGTAGGTAGATAGGTAGGTAGGTAGGTAGATAGGTAGATAGATAGATAGATAGATAGATAGATAGATAGATAGATAGATAGATAGATAGATAGATAGATAGATAGATAGATAGATAGAGATAGATAGATAGATAGATAGATAGATAGATAGATAGATAGATAGATAGATAGATTTTAACAGTGGATATAGAATTTCTTATTTTTTGTTAAAAAAATGGGAACAATAGATTTTAGCAAGTGATTCTCAAAAGCAGTAGTTGGTGGTTTTTTTTTTGTTTGTTTTATTCAAAATGAAACAAAAGCTGCACAATAGCTTAATGAGGTCAAACCAATAGATACAGTTTTGGTTTGATTAAAGAAAAGATCGTAGTCATTGAATTTCCACTGTTGATGTTTCCTTCTAAAAAAAATCGGTACCGTTAAAAACTGAGAAAAGTGAGATTTACAGCCTGTTTAGCATGTTGATTTTGTAAAAATAAAATAAAATTACTATTTAAAAAAAGTGTAACAATGGTCCAGTTACATAAAGTATTCCAAACACCGATTGCTTCCTGTTTAATGTAAATTGCAAAGGTGCGTAAGATCAACCCTTGAGGACCTTCTCTCTGTGAAAGGTGTTCATGAAAATGAAAGCATCCAAATATAAAGCAGTGAAGTGCCACAATCCTTACAGCTATTGATAAAGTGAATTCATTTCAGGTAGATTATCTGCCTACATACAAAGAAGAAAACTAGCTTTGCTCTCTCTTCTTCACACCATTTATTTTCAGGCTAGTGAGATTCACATAGAGTCCAAAATCTCCAAAAACAAAAAGAGTGCATCCCAAAAAAAGTGCCGTTTTTTTTTTTTCCCACGGTGTGCTGAAGGCCATCAGGGATGAAGAGACGCATCGTGTGTGACAGAGTGACAATTCATCCCTCTCTCTCTCCGTCCAGTGTGTCACTGCTTCTGACGGCTTTATTGTGGGCCTGTCAGAGTGCTTAATCTGTGTGTCAGTCAGACTCTGCCGCTGTCCTCGCACACACACACAAAGACATATACACACCTTTAGCTACATTAGGTTTTGGTGTAATGTCAGTCAAGCCTGGCCCAGATCTTATCAGCTGTTTTGCATCATTTCACAGTGCTGTAATGGCGTGGGTCTGTGTGCTCACTGAGAGATAGACGCTCTGGCTTTCAGATCTCCTGAACCATTTCAGCACCTCTGGCAGATGTCATAGCTCTTGGCCAGTGGGTAGAACCACGTCTTTATTTTGCTTTCTTGTTGTTGTTGCGTTTTGTTTATCACAGACGCACATGATGTCTCACTGCCAAGTGGGAGGACAGGCTGAGATTCAAACTTCACTCACTCTTGTGTGATGGACATTTGGCCACAAATCATCGGGTCCTTTTACGCGAGAGGATGCGTTATCTTACGCGATTTAGCTGTGTTTTTCTTTTGTGTACCAAATTTCCATCAAATCTCAAAACAGACTGAGCGACATGACATGCTATAAGAGACGCCGGTTCAATAAAGTGAGCCAATGTGTAAGTGGACCACAGTTCGTTCCAGTTCCAAAAAAAAAAATCCGTATTTTTTATCTTTCATTTAAACACAACAACAATTTGTGTTTTTTTTGTGCTTGCGAACTCCTTGCAGGTACTTTTTTTTTTTTTGTTGTTGCATATTTTAACATTATTAAGTTCACTGTGCAGTAAGCTTGACAGTTAATTAAAAGTACAACTGCTTCTGTGGTGTTTGTTTAGTCACTGGTATGTGTTGTTTCTTTTTTCTTTCTGCTTCAACCCACCTAATTCAGCTTCAACCAGCTAATTGCATGACTTCAAACTAAAGTTGTAGATCTCAAAAGAAAAAAAAAGAGAAGGTAAAGAACAGTCTGGACCCAAGGACCCTAAATTCTCCATTGTAATATACCTATGTATAAAAATGGTAATGAAAATGGAAATGAGGTCTGGGTAATATGACACACATTGCACAATGAACATTACAAGAATGTTAACTAACCAGGAAGCTCAAATCTATTTTTAGACCACTCGTTTTCTTCAATGTTTCCTTCACTTCATCATTAATTCATTTAATATGGCTCAAGTGCTTTGTTGGCAAAGCATCAGCAAAACTAAATGTTGTAATATTGTGTATTAGAATGGTATGTCTAATGGAGTTTTGGAGCATTTGGGACAATATATAGGCTACAGATGACATTTCCAACTCCAGGCTACACTGTTAATAGTAAAAGTAAATAAATCTGTGTAATCCATGTGCAAAATAATGCATCTGTTGATCATGTTTTACTATTTAAAGTACTTCTGGATCTGTGTCTTGCCAAGTAGGACTGGATAGTGATGGGCAAGCCGTGGCTCTGAAAACATTTACTATAGAGTGTTTTAGAAGAAATCTGAGGCACTCAGGAGGGTGATAAATTTGAAAAGCTTTTCCCTGGTTATTCAGTCTTAGGTACAGTGGGATGTTTTTAGGCTGTTTTTCTTGAGTAATCACTTGTCCAGATAAATCATGTGATTACTTACTTGTCTATACTGATCAGGAGATATATAGGAGCAAAAAATAAATAAAAAAACGCAGCGTAAGCAAGTTTGTGAGACAAGTTTGTGAGACAGCTAAAAAACTGAGAAGATTGTAGGATACATTTTGGTGTAACTATACATACCTTTATATTATAAACATACAATGAATCGCCATTAAAAGCTTTTTTCAAGTTGCTTCTCCTCATGTGTGCCTCAACTCAATAAGTAGGATCCCCAAACTAAAGAGTCCAATATGGACATCTTTTGACATCCTAGCATCACTTTTACTTTTTATGTTTGCTGCAGGTAGCGTTAAAACAACAAAGTAATAGCTGTGGCAGGTATTCCTTTTTCAGCAGATGGGCTCCATGCTTATCTCTCCACTTCATACTGAGTGATATTGATGTATTAATGGTCAATAATAAAAAAAAAAAGCTGGGTTTTCTTAAATTTTACAACAGACTTAAATACAAACATGAACCTGCTGTCTTTCATAGCCATCTCTCCCATTTGACTAGTAAAGGGCTTACAAGACTAATCTACAGTATGCAACCGTCTACCATCTCCCACCCCTGATATTTAACTTGTACACAAAAACACCTCCTTTCATCACTTTTTTCTTCTTTAGTTGCATTTGTATCCGTAATGCAGCTTCTTTTACAGCCTCTCTCCCTACACCTGTCAACTGAGCACTATTTACCACTCACACAACAATCATCGATGGTTAGAAATGTTGAAAATCTAAACAGACACCTATGACACCACACAAAAAAAGCGCATTAGGCTAGGCTGTGAAACTTAGCAGAACGACCCCTTTCACTGACAACGCACTTTCCCTGCACCAGCATGAGCCGCTAATTAAATGTATTTAGCATCATAAATATTCCACCGGGACAGCTTGACACAGTGAATTAATGTCTAGCCTTAATACCACAGTGTCTCCATTACTGCCTATAGCAGGAGTTGAACAGGCTCTGAGTAAGTGGAGGTAGGTGTGTTGCCTATGAATGGAATTCACATTAGTTTAGTGTTCAAACCGACAGCTCCTATAAATCTTATAAATCAGTGGTTTGGGGAGAGCCTGGTAGCATGCTGCACCATGTCATGCATGTCTCAACATGAACAAGAAGATCATTTTTTAAGGGAAAATTGTAAAAGCAATGTAACTCATTTCCAACCCCCTCAGTTTTTATCAGAAATTACAGTAAACGTTGAATTTTTTAACCTAACGGTCAGATTCTCCAATCTTTTCAACAATAAACTAAATTACGTAACATTTTAGAGCCATTGTTATGATTATAGCCTTTGACGTTATTTACCGAAGCCGGGAAAATGCTTCCATCCTGCCATCTTTTCACTGATGAATAGGATGACGCCATGCTTCAAATCGTATGACAGGAATGACATGGTTGCTTTAGAAAAAAGGAAGGTGGCGGGGAAGGTTCATTTGTGATAAGGAGGGGCATTCAGTCTGAACAACAAAAAAAAGCAGATGTGTATAATTTAGGTTGTTGTCTATAACTATAGAGCCTCAGAGCTGAAGATGGTCTACTTTATTAGGAGACTTTGTGAGCACATTTAAAATAAGTGTTTATTCCCTTAATACCACAGCACATTCTTTCGGTTTATGAATTGTTTTATTGACTGGTAAATGCAAAACCTCTGCCATCACTTATGTTTGAGCAGCTGTAAATGGGCATTCACATCCTAGACTCAAAAGTGCAATTCGATATTGAAAATGACAAGAGCTCAAAAATTCCTGGAGATATTCCTGTGACTACAAAAGGCGCTGGAGACCGGAGACTTCTTTCCGAAGTGCTACATGGATTTCTACTAGCCAAATTTAACCAATTTATGGAGCATCAAAGACCCTGTGTGAGATACTATAGAAATGTAAACATATTCAAAACGGTCCATTATTATAATCCTTTGGTTTGCCTATAAGCTGGAACTAGTCAAATAATCAACACCAAATCAGAATCAAGAATACAACAGTAATGTGATCACATCAGGGTTCATCATGTTCCAAAAAATCTGACAAATTAATCTTTTTTCCTTCACTATTTTGCCCACACTGTCCAGACTGTAAAAAAAATGTTTTGCCTTGTACTGTGGGGAATTTAATATATATATAAAAAAAAAAAACCTGTCCCTTTAGTCATGTGACCCATTCAAATCATATCAAACTACTTTATAGCGTTCGGTTACCTGTAGCAACACCACCAACCCCTCATCTTTCAGTTCCAGTGTCAATCCAAAGAGACAATAGTAAGTAAGTAATTAAAAAGGCTGATGGAAATGACAGAGAACAAACCAGAGATTTTATAAATGCTCAGTGTAGAGATGTAAGAGTTTTCAGACATTTTAGTGTGGACCTGCAGTTATTGGAATCTGTTCTCAAACTTCTTTCTTCGCATCATTCCATCATTGATTATTTTCCTTTAAAGTATATATACATTCTGGTCTGTCAGATTTCAATTGTACAATTATAAGCACATGCATACCAACAGTCAACACACATATTACATTTGCACACAAAAACAGACTTTCCATTACAAACACACACACACAAACACACACACACACACACAAAGTCCCTGAAGAAAAACAGGCCCTTTTGGATGACTTCCTGATACTTGAAGCCCTTGAACTCCTTCCCATTGAAGAAGAGTCTGCTTTCAAAGCTCATTTGTTGTGCTTTTTTCTCGGTGCCCGACTAGCGTGTCACCGCTCATGCCAGCCTGCCTCCTCACCGTAACAAACAGGTGCTCATGCCAAGCGCTCTCACGGGCCCAAACAGGCACACGGGTGCACTATCCCTCCCTCCTTCCCTCCCTGTTCTCAAATCCATCTATTTTTTTTTTCCCTTTTCTATCTTTTTTTCTTTCATTTTCCTCTTTCCGCAAAAAGAAACCCCATGCAGGAGCTCCCTCCCCTCTTTTCCCAAGCCCCTAATTGCAATTTGTGTGAGCTAAACTAATTTTACGACACAGAACACCTGTATTCATCTCCATATTAATCGAAAACAGGAAGAATAAATCCCAATCAGGCAGCAGCTGGTGTCGCGTCAGATGTACCTTCAGGGAGAAGTCTGTCTCGGCTGCACTAAAATATGGCTTTTCTCCTCTCAACGCTGCCCGGCTGCGAGCTCCGCACACACAGCCCAAATCAGATATCATAATTATGAATGTCTGCAGATCTACATACGGCTGCTTCCTGACACTTGTAATTGCCTCACGTGCGATGGCATGTTTAACGCCACTATAAAGACTACTTTCTCTCGCTCTTTCTCTCTCACTCTGCTGAGTTATAGTTCCACACAGAGGAAGCATTTGGAGGCCACAGAGGCTTCATTTCAAATAGGGGAAAAAAAAGAAATGTGCTGAAACAGTCAGATGGGGTGGGGTTGGGAAATTGATGGACTCGGTTGTTTTCCCAAAGTCGATATAGCTTGTACCTCTAACAGCACATCAGGACAACTAAGCTAGTTTACTGTAGTACTGTATTAACTGAAGCCAAAAACAAAAAATAAAATAAAAAAAAAGTATACAAAATTACATTTCAAGTACAAAGGGTTGGGTGTCTGTACACATACACATAATGCACTATATATGTGTATGGAAAACACTGGAGGATGTTTCTGTTTGAAAAGATTCTGTACATTTCACTTTCAAAGACCCCTATAAAGGGCAAAACCATTTTCTAAATGCTTTACATTGGTCTAACTTTTTCACAAGTCTGTAGGAAAGAACTGGGGAATTCATTTATTAGATGAATTTGTCATGTATTGATGCAATTTCTTTAGAGAGGCAAAGGATATCAAGACCATATTTTCGCAATGATTGCATTCTGATTGTTAGCGCAATAGTGTAAGTCATCAGTCACAATCAGTTTGGATTATAATCAGTGACCAGTGATAATGGTCATTCTTTGTATTATATGAGTTTGGATGGATCACTACCTTGGTTGTTTTTTAGATGTTTATTGTTTATTTGTGGAGTATTTTTTAGTAGATGAGAGCATCCTTTCCCATTTGGCTGTCTTGTTTTCACCAGGAAAATGTCAGAGTGAAAAAAAAGGAAGATATATTAAGATTCCAATCCTAAAAATTAACTTGTGTGGCTGGGTAGTTTCCTCCTACTTCCCAAAACCTTGGCTTGAGTTAACTTATCACTATCAACTTACAATTATCTCATTTTATATAGCTGAGTAGCCGAGGATTCAGGGGACTTCCTCATGGGCCCAGCAGTGATATAGGATTTAAACTCACAACCTTCCAATTCAAATTCTAAGTACTTGACTATTGTGCTTTACTGAGCCCTGCGATGACCTGGTGTCAGATCTTGCCCCAGTGTTTCCTTGTTTTATCACCAAAATTAGTAGGAGGAATGAATGGAAAATGGGAAAATATGTTGAATATGACATATTCAAGATAAAATAATTAGCAATAGTTCTGTCTGATATTTTAGAGGAAAAAAAGTCCCATCTAGATTCATTACAGGTTGTTTGGATGCAACTGTGAGTGAAGAATTAAAGGTTCTCTGGAAAATATTACAAAGTATACTCAAGTATACAACTTATACAAAACTTTTTTTTAAGGGCACCATCTAAATGTCTATTTACAAACATAAATTGTCCAAGTTTTTTTTTTTATCTTCTTTCTGATTCAAGTGAACTGTTGGATTTTCAATCTGTTCTGATGAAGGAATTCACCTGCCTAATAGCTTGAACATGAATAACAAAGCTAGAGGTATTCATTTAAACGAGCATGTCCTTGCCTCTCTTTTCTGTGTGTGCCATTACAGCATGGCCTACAAAGCATGAAAGCAATGTTAGGTCATCCAGCACAAAGCTGAGGACGTTGTAGAAGGTCCACCTGAGCTTATTAGAAACGCCACCGTGCTTCACTCTAATGAACTTAAGACAATGCTAATTAAAAGCAGAGAACAAAGGAGGCTTCACTTAAAAAAAAAAGACCTGAGTTAGAGGACATGCTTGTAGAACAGAATCTGTGCACCTACATGCTATTACCGAGGCAGCAGAGGTACAGCGGGCACTCGGGCTACGGGTCAGAAAGGCTAGCTCTCTCCAAACCGCTGATACATTCACCTATGACAATCCTTTATAGCAGCGATAAAGTGACGGAAGTCTCTCAAGCAGCAGGAGAGCTGAGTGTGTCCCCCGGGGACCGAGTGTCAGAGTTGTCTATCAGAGGCCTGAAAAGGAGAAAAGGAGCGTGTTAGCCAGCGCCATTGTGCTGCGGATGTCGTTGACTGATCGGGTCCATTTAGCCCGGCTTTCAAAGAGAATGAAAGCACCTCCATGGATGAAAGAGAGACAGCCTCTCTGACAAACAAGGAGCCGGGCGGAATATTCATAGGCGGATCTGTTGCAAGAAGATTAATGTATTAGAAATTAAAATGCAGGCCCGGACGTTATGATCTTGCTCTAACACTTGGCCAGACCCGTGTCACCCGCACCGAAGTCGACACGGCGCACGCTGCCAAGCCAGGAGAGAAATCATTAAGCGTCTCCGTCTATTGTGTGAGGAGAATAATCAAACTTCACCCTGTCTCTTTCTTTCTCTCCCCCAGCCCGGGCTGACGATGAATAATTCCACAGCCATTTGCAATGTTAACGGCACCTATCGGTGCCATCCGTGCCGTTTTGATAAGGGCGGGAAAAAAAAAATATGCATTTCAACAGTCAGAACAGACGCCGCCTCACCGGCATTTCAAAGGACACCTGTCAGTCAGCTGAAAGAGCTGTCACTCCACGTACCACACAGGAGCCAGCTGCAGAGTCGCAAAGATAATCTTACTTTTTCCGCCTCTTATTCTCTTTCTTTTCTCCTTTCCAACACACACACCAACACATAGACACACATACACTTTTTCCTCTCTTTCAGACTAGAGCAGGTACATCTGCAACTGTCTGACATGTGATTTACAGAGTGAGGGAGAGAAAAAAAGACGGACATATTCTCATAGGTGGGTTTATTCTTCACTTGCTTTACAAATGCATCAAATATGCTATCGTAAATGTGATCAAGGACAGGCCTGAATGCCATTACGTGTGATAGTGGAAGGCACTAGATGTCTGTGGCAGCTCAAAGGTGACACTGATAATTCCTATCTTTCTCTAACAGTGCTGCTGACTCACTTCGAACCGGAAACCTGTGGGCTTTATGCTCAGACAATCCACGCTTCAACGCACGCTGAATGTACAAGCAGCAGCAGCAGCCTTTTATTTGATTTTTATTTTAAAGAAACCAAAATCAAACAGGGCAGATTTCAGAAACGAAATACACTATATATATATATAAATTGACATTATTAGGACATCTCTTTTTCCAAGTCATATGCAGTTCTTCCCAACTTGTTAAGACTAAGTTGGGGGCACACAATTGTAACTGATGTCTCAGGATGTTGTATCATAAAATTTTCACTTCGCTTGAACTAGGACACCCAAACCTGTTCCAGCATGTCAATGCCCTTGTGCACAAAAAGCCAGCTCCATGAAGATATAGTTTACATGGGTTGGATTGGAAGATCTTGAGTAGTCTGCTATAGATTTCTGACCTTAACACTATTGAACACCTTAGGGATGAATTGAAATGCTGACGGCACCCCAGACATCCTCGTTCTACAGATGACTTCAATAACGCTCTTGTATCTGAATCTTCACAAGTGCACGCCAAAATCTAACATCTTCCCTAAAAAGTGGAGGTTATTATAACAGCAAATGGGTACTTAATATGGAATGGGATGCTCAAAAAGTACTTTTAATTTTTTTTTATTTTTGTACTTTTAATTTTAAGCAATTTTATAGTCCGTTGACCATATTCTTTTGTCTATATAGAGTATTTTAATGTGAAATTGTATGCATATTTTTTTTGTATCTACTGTATGCATGCATAGTGGTGTGTTTATCAATATGAAGACATCTTTGTTTAGATTATAAAAACAAAACAAGAATTACATCATCACACATGAAGTCTAATACAGCTGGTGGCATGCTCTTATGGGAAACTAATCAATGCCAGAATAGTGTTACGTTTTAACTGGATTATAGTAACACAATTTCATTTTTTGTTGTTGTTGTTCCTTTAAAACACAATAATTGCAATTTCAAGTTATTAACAAATGACATTTTATACCTTTGCTTTAGTTTATTGGCAATTTTTTATGTTGTGGAACGTTAGCAAGTTAGTTAGCGGATATAAAACAATAACAGATTATTTGTTTACCAGTTTATTAGCTAGCAAGACATATTGTAATTATTTTACTGTAATAGCACATCAGGAAGTGTTCTCTTATTTCACAAAAACTAAAATAAAATGATTGTATAAATAAATAGTATAACTTGCATTATAGCAGATAGAAACAGTTGTTATCTTACAGGGACCTCCTTATATTCTCTGTTGAAGTTACCAAACTGGCAAAAAAAACCCTGCATAAAATAAACTTGTATAGACATGTTCAATTTCTTAAATAAAACCTCACAAAATATCCCGCTAGTTTTTGTCATTGTCTCTACATTTTAGATTTTTACAGCCCTTCACAGCTACACATAGAAAACATCTCTTATTATACATCTCACCAAAATCCATAAACATCAGGATGAACAATACTGAACAGTCAGCCAAGCTGCTTTCTAATGCACGCACATCAACTGTCAGTGTTTGTGCTGTCATTTAACTTTGCCGTTTAGATTTGATTGGACTGTGCAATAGCCTAAAGGAATCCCCCTGTGTTATTCCTGTTTTTCCATGTGAGATCTGTTTGCTGTCCCCATGTATGCTCATCAGGCATAGCTAACTCACACGCATGCCACCAGCACAGCATGGCATTTACAGTCCACTGCAACTGGCCTGGTTGGGACAGGAGACACAAATACATTTTGCCAAAACGGTACAAAAAAAGTCTTTTGAATGCAGCGATCATATAGTCAGATGAATTTTAAAAAAAGTAAGGATGCCAAGGTTCATAAAGTCAATAGCTCAAAAAGATAAATAGGACAGGAGACACAAACGAAACACACACACACACACACACACACACACACACACACACACACACACACACACACACACAGTGTTTAGGCCCAGTCCCAGTAACCCTGCCGGTATGTCCATAGGCCAGTATGCATGAAAAAGAACACGTACGGGTTACTGGACTTTAAACAAAGTTGTACAAAGAAACAAACATGTGCTAAGAGGCGAGTCAGGCATAAAAATTTTTTAAAAAACACACTATCTCTCTCTCTCTCTCTTGTGTTCTCTCTCACACTGTCTCTCCCTCCACATGCAACAATAAGTAGAAATGTTAATAAGATAAAAAAAAATTTTAAAGGCTTTAAAACTGGCTAGAACTCTATTAAAAATTAGCATTTCTTATATGTAACATTTCTGAAAGAAATCTTAAGAGGCAGAGACAAAAAAGAGAAAGAAAAAAGTAGTACAAATACAAGAAACACCCCACCTCCTTATTACATCTACACACTGTTATGTCCATAGATTTCAACAAAAGATAGCTGTGTGGAAATATTTTCATACAAAGCACAAATTAGAGAACGTAATTGAGTCCTTGAGGAAAAATAACTCAGCTTAATAACTGGGAAACACCAAATTCAATGCATTAATGAAATCTGTGTTTTGTCCGCATATTAGAGGTGAGGGCAAAAAGTTCAGTGTCTCGTCGAGACCTGGAGTGGACGGGACACTCTGCGTCCTGTATTCATTAACGTTAGCGTATGGAGCTGTCAACAGTGTGGCGAGATGCTCTGTAACAATGCCATTTAGCTTGAGATCCTGACCTGCCAGTGAAAATGAGGGCATGTACTGGAGAAAAGCACCAAGACCTCCAGCAAATGGAAAAGAAATGCAGACTGTGGTGGCACTGTTTTTTACCAGGCCCAGGACTCACACAAGAGGCCATGTACACATCAAATCTGCTTATGCTTGTATATAGCTGTAAGCTATAAGACTGATAAAAATAGAGAAATGGAAGAAGACATGAAGAAGAAAAGGTGAGGAAGGAAACCGTATCCCTTCTCCATAGAGACATTCTGTAATAAATTCAGTACTGAGTATGAATCATTTTATACAAGTTGTCACTCTTGGTAATGTGTGAAATCTTTTCTGCTTTTCCGCATAAAATCCTTTTTAAACGCATTAGGTATACACTAAAAGCTTGTGATATGCGTTCCCATTTTTATATACAATCATTTCAACTTGCTGGAAATCTCAATTCCAGAATGTAGCAGAAATCCAAGAAGGAAAACCATCAATGGCATTTACTTTTAAAGGATAAAGCAGAAATCACAGAATACAATTGCTTTGTCATCTTTATCGCAAAAAAAAAAAGAAATATTAGTACAAAGAGGTCAGAAGATTAAACTCTTTACAAAAATAGTTAGTGACTTTCAAAGTACAAACATGAATAAAACTATACATTCAGCTTGGACTATACAAGACAAAACAGACGTGACAAGACAAAACAGACAATGTTTATAAGCAGTGTACTAGAGGTGTGTACAGCAACAGGGTTAAAGTTTGCTCTAAGTCAGATGATTTCTCAAAAAATAAAAAAAATGAAATACCATTTGGTACTGACTTAATTGTTTTTTTAATCACCGAAATACAGTATCGTGAAACAACCTGAATAATTGAACTTTCTATCCAGTTCAATACTGTTTTACTGTAATGCAGGTCTAAATAAAGGTTTGTAATTTTACATCCCTTTCAGTTTAACAATTTATTTTAGTTATGTTGTATTTGTGCTTCTGCTGTATTGTATATTATACTCTCTGCTCCACTCTCTACATTCATGTAATCACCCTAAACCTTCTGCTCAAATGGAAAATGTTTTGAAGTAAGAGTAAAACTTTTAACAGTTAATTTCCAGAGTCTCATGTCACTGATATGCAATGCAGCGAAGCAACTCAGCAAGAATAAGTTAAGAAAATAAAGGAGCACCTTTCTGAGGCAAGATGCACGTTAGCGAAGCTGCCAATGCAGACAGACAATGAACCGTTTTGGATCTAGCTGTTTGTTTGAAATGTGTGGTTAGAGTGGCTATTGTTGTGCAGCCGGGCATAACAGGGGCTGGTCCTATTGTTTGGCATGGGTTTAAAATCAGCCACCTGGTTATCAGTATCCAGCACAGCCTGATGCTCCACCCAGCACACCTCAGTGCCAGCCATGACCTGGCCACAGCCATTCAGATCAACACATTCAGAGATTTATTCAAGATGCACATACAAGCATTCATGTCTAATCTCACACCTTCGCTTAGCCTCTCGCTCTCATGCTCACTCACAGTCATTAATTCTCATTCATTCATTCACCTTCTATATTCTGCTGGTCTTGTCTGAGCTCATATATCACCTGTCTGGCCTACATTTTAATTCATTACATCCCATTAGAGTGTGTGCCGTTTAATATACAGGGAGCTCGACGGGATTAGGACCTAATTAACCTGCCGATCTGCATGTGCCAGCAGAAATTGAAGCATCGTGAATGCCTGAGAGAGAGAGAGAGAGAGAGAGAGAGAGAGAGAGAGAGAGAGAGAGAGAGAGAGAGAGAAAGAGAGAGAAAGAAAGATAGAGAGAAGAGTGAGATTCTACCGCTGTACCTCCAGCACAAGGAAACATGTAAGCCTAGGGCGGCCTGTGATATTTCATCTGCCAGTCCACTCTAACCTGCGCTACATCTAACAGAGAAAAACACAGGGTCAATCATAATCAAAAAGCAGAAGAGGAAAAGAAGAAGGTAAAAGAGAAAGAGAGACAGTAAGGAGCAAGAAAAAGTCGAGAAGAATAGAAATTGACAGAAAGCTTCCTTCTTCCACCTGCAGTGTCTTTCCATTTCCAGCTCTCAGTCCGGAGCGTGCCGTGCAACCCTAGCTCATTACAGCCACCTTTGTCCCGAGCAGCCGCACCACTACTTCAGTCTCGGCCGGCATTAAAACCAATTAGAAGTGCCTTCATTCTGTCACACTGCTTATTAGAACAGTACATATTCACAGCTCACTAGGACAGAGCCATAATGAGCAGCAAAGAAAAGACTAATGGAGGAGGGTTTTTTTTTTCTGTCCGTTTCCATGACATAAACTCTGGGCATTAATGAGTCAGGGAAAGAAGAGAGGAAATAAAATCATACCGGTTCTGCTTGCAGGTTAGTGTTATGAAGATGCCAGAACCAAATTTGAAGAAAAAAATGATTTCAGCTCGTGCACTGATTGCAGTATGTGTGAAAAACACCACAAGACACGCTCTCGGCTAATACACCTGATCCATCTAATTATGCTATTCAGACGCAAGTGAAATAGCATCAGGAGCAATTTATTGTTGAGGATGATTGGGGGATTAGACATAAAGGGAATCCTATCGAGATGGTCTGGGATTTACTTTCAATCTATATCTTAAATGTATCATTTACAAATAATCACTATCTCAGTAACTGCTTAGTTATAACTGTAATTAGACTCCTGTATTTATTTATGAGGCTTGTTAATATCAACAGTCCACTACAACGCTCTTTTTGGTCACAACTTTATTATACCTGCTACTGTATCTGTATAGAAATATAAAAAGTTAAAGATGCAGCTAGTGATGTTGTCTTCCTAATATGTAAAATAATATACAGTGCAACCTAGATACTCGCGGGGGTTACGTTCTATGACCCCTCGCGAGTAACAAAAACACGTGAGGTTTTGACTCCTTTTGATGGTTCCTTTTCAAGGGGAATTGTACATGCACTGTACTGTACACTTAACAAACATTGTGAATTACCTGTCATACATTTTTTATTTACTACTTAAAATAAATAATAAATTAGTTTTTCAACCATTTTTATGTAAGTTATTAGTACAAACTCTGTTTTGTAATGTTACTCCGAACTTTTGGCTTCTCACGAACTATCAGAATTTTCGCGAGTTACAAATAAAAAGTCGCAAAATATTGAGGTCATGAGTGTTATAATCAGAAACATCTAAGGTTTTAATGTGTATAAATAGCAAATTACTCTAGCTAGCTAGCCAGCTTGATAATTAGCATCAATTGTTTGTTTAGCATGATGATGAATTCCATTGGATTTCTCTCATGATACATTTAAAGCAATTTGATGTGTACCTTTTAAATAATTTAAAGAAGATTACTATAAACTATTTGTTTAATGCAAAAAAAAATCCTTCCTCAAATCAAGAACTGTGTTTTAGCATTGAAGTGAATCTAGTGAATGCCTCCCCAGCCAGGCTTAAAATACATCCTACTGTAAATGCATTTGAAATGACTCCCAAAATGTTATCTTGAATTCAGTGTGTCCACTGTAGCACAACAATGAGCAAAAAAAATGTGTACCAAAACCCTGCATAGAGGAGGGAATAAACAGCTCAGCTGTGGCACAAATCCAAACTTCACGCAAGAATTAAAGAGTTGTGATTCTGACAGCTTTCAGCAGCTCTTGGAATAGACTTCCCCTTCACAGGGCGAGTAATAGGGCTACGCTAAAATCCCCTTTAGCCCTTCAAGCGCAAAATAAAAAAATGCCGAGCCTGCCGGTACCTGATTCAATCAAGTGTGCTACATTGTATACCCATGGGCTACGAGCAGTGACAGGGGAAAGCCGACTTGTGCTTTAATTAATAACGTAATGCGCTATACTCAAAAGCTAGGCCTTTGGCGTTTCTGGGTTGCCTCTCTCTCTCTCCCTCTCTTTTTCTCTTTTTTTCTATGTGTGTTTCTTGTAAACACTTTCAAGACAGCAGCCGTGACGCTTGGAGGCCTTTTTTCCCTGCTTCTGCTCACTCATTCTGAAAGTATACAATTGCATTTGATATATTATGTGTTGTGCTGTGACTCTGTGGATTGCAACAAAAAAACTAAAAAAAGAAAACATATATATATATATATATATTATAAAAAATATATTATAGTTTTTTATGTTGAAATATTAAGATATATATAAAGATGAATATTCAGTTATGAGTTTACGCTAAGCGTATGGCAGAGTGGTTCCAGGTAGAAAGCTAAGAACATGTAACTGTTTTGAACATGTAACATGTAAGTGTCCAGTGAAGAACCCTTTGCTGTTCGGAGAACTTGTGATAACCTGTTACCTATTTGAAGAACTTATGGAGAACTACCAACTGTCAAAACAACCAATAAAGAGCCAATTAATGTTCATAGAACAAATGGAAAAACCTTAACGGTTTAAAAGAAACAAGAAAACCCATAATCTATCAAAAAGACCAGTGGATAAGTTTTAACATGTCAAGTTTACTTGCACTCTTACCTGTCCAAAAAACACAGTGGATTACCACCGTAGTCTTGTTTTTATGATTAGATCTACAATCACTAAAGCAGAATGAAAAACAATTCATTTATTACTAAATAATGGTAATAATTCTGAACTTTGTCTAAGACAGGAGCGCACAGGTTGCTTGTCAATAGATCGTTCAAAATTCACTGACAATGTTTCATGAAGAGCATTTGTTTTAGTAATAGCTTAATATTGAGTACATACCATATTCACAGTAAATATATTATTTTGAATACTATAAAAGAAAATACCCCAAACGTAAACACTGTAATTTGAAATCATGAGAGGTAAGTTTTCCACAAGCGAAGATAGCAAATGATTATTCTAGCCCTAGGAGTATAGCTGTCTCCCTTTGCTCTGTCAAAAGGTCAATTATTGCCCGGGTGTGCCACATGGCTCATAGTGACCTGGAAGGACCAGGCACGACCCCACTACCACAGGCACCAACCACTGGATCATCTAACATGCATGCAGCCTCAAGCAATGGAAATCTGACATTTGCCCTCATTCAAATGAACAAAAACAATATGCAGCTCAAGCCGGCGCACACCCTGGGCCAACTCTAAACACACTGGGACATAAGGGAGGGGCAGACACTTGCTCATCCTTTGCCTCTAGGATCATTGCTTCTCTAGCTTGTGTAAAATCAAGCAGATTCCTATGGATAGGTGAGCTGGTTTCTACTTAAACAACTAGACAGAAAGGGTCAAATGGAAGAAAAAAGTTGACCATGTCCCCCTTGGACTGAACATTTTCTATTGTGTGTGCAATATGAGTTCAATCAAAGGTTCTGCAGGAAAAAAATCAAAACACTAATGTCAAATTTTTAGTCCACACACTTTGGCTTACCATAAAAATAGACTTCTGGCTACACCATGCTCCTTATGAAATCTGTTCACAACAAGTCCACTATAAGCATCCATTTAAAGAAATATTTGAATATATTATTTAAAACGAGACATACATAAACAGGCTCCTGATGCATTAAAAAGCCTGCATCATTTGTTTCATTATTTAGTTGAAAAATATGGGCCCAAATCCAAAGATCAATGTACTATGCCAATCAAAATCTGTGACAACAAAGCATTTTCATTCAAGTCACCTCTAAAAATGTTGGAACAGCAAGACCAATTCTTGTTTTTTTGCTATACACTAAAGACATTTGCTGAACCAGTGACATCTATAAACCACTTTAGGTTTCTGTTTTGTTTGGTTTTTCCTGACGACTGACTTGAAATGTGGAAAACTTTCCACTTTTCCCAACCAAAAAAATATTTTTCTGCAGACTTCTGATTTCATTCTGTTGCCACCATTATGAGCTTCATTATCATCAAAACAATTTGGGAGCTACTATGCAAGCCCACGCCATGATACTACCTCCACTGTGCTTGATTGATGAGCACCTATGTTTTGGATCATGAGCAGATCCTCTCTTTCTCCACACTGGCCTTTTAATTACTTTGGTAATTTGGTTAAATGGTTAATCTTGGTTCCAAATCTTTTGTGGCTCATCTCCTAATTTCTTCATGAATTCCAATCTGACCTTCAGATTCTTACTGTGGATGAATGATTGGCATCTTGTCGTTTGACTTCTATGATTCTGCTCTAGAAGTCTTCTTGGCAGAAATGGCAAATTGTGATGCTTCCGTTGCCTTCAACCATGCCAACATGGCTAATTTTCAACTGCTATGGTTTATTTATCTTACATGTTCAATCTCCATTGTTAGTATACCAGTGTTTTTACTTTTTTCTTTATCAGGCCATTTTGTTGTACTGGTTATTTATCCAGGAATGAGTTTCTCTCTTTTCTCAGCTACAAAATTCATTTTCAGTTCCTAGTTCACAACAGTAACTAAAGTAGTATTAACACCAGCATAAGACCTGGCAAATAACACATTTCACACATATAATATTTAATCTAAAATATGAAATCGGATAAGATGAAGATGGAAAGGAGCTCTCTAACTGATGTGTATAAAAATGAGTGTGTATTTATAAAACGAGTGTGGTTTCTATGGGATCTATAACCACAAGCAGAGCAAGAATAAACAAAACGTATATCTATGCTGTGTCTGAAATGTCACTTATTTAAAATTAATATTGTACATTAAGCCATGCATTGAATAAAAATTATTCAGTACAGATATAGAGTATATAGTAAACAGGCAGAGGTTTATTGTTTTTACTATTTACCAATGCAGTAAATAAGGGTCATCGAGAAATCTTTAACGTAAAGCATTAGTGATTTTCCTTATTTTTCTCATTTCTAAAGGAACATACTTAACAAACATACAGTACTTACAGTATTTCATTTGTAAATACCAGTGTAAACATTGATTTTTCATCAGTTTAAATTTGAAGAATCAATGACATTTCTTTGTTCAGGTAATGTCTAATTTGTCGATTGTATAAATAAAAAAAACATAAGAAGCCACATATAGTAAACCCAATTACTGTGTTTTCTATCAGCTCAATTGTAAATAATAAAAATAAAATAAAAAACTCCCAAAATCTTTTATCGAACTCCAAAATCATGAGTAATACTGTGAAATATATTGTTATCATTAAAACAATATAAAATGTCGAACACCTTTAATCCTACAGTTGTCTCATGTTATTACAGGTATTATAATAAATAAAGCCCACCTTTGACAATACACTAATTGTGGTGTATGACAAAGTACATGCAATCCATTGTTAGTATACCAGTGTTTTTACTTTTTTCTTTATCAGGCCATTTTGTTGTACTGGTTATTTATCCAGGAATGAGTTTCTCTCTTTTCTCAGCTACAAAATTCATTTTCAGTTCCTAGTTCACAACAGTAACTAAAGTAGTATTAACACCAGCATAAGACCTGGCAAATAACACATTTCACACATATAATATTTAATATAAAATATAAAATCGGATAAGATGAAGATGGAAAGGAGCTCTGTAACTAATGTGTATAAAAATGAGTGTGTATTTATAAAACGAGTGTGGTTTCTATGGGATCTATAACCACAAGCAGAGCAAGAATAAACAAAACGTATATCTATGCTGTGTCTGAAATGTCACTTATTTAAAATTAATAATGTACATTAAGCCATGCATTGAAGAAAAATTATTCAGTACAGATATAGAGTATATAGTAAACAGGCAGAGGTTTATTGTTTTTACTATTTACCAATGCAGTAAATAAGGGTCATCGAGAAATCTTTAACGTAAAGCATTAGTGATTTTCCTTTCTAAAGGAACATACAAAGGAACATACTTAACAAACATACAGTACTTACAGTATTTCATTTGTAAACACCAGTGTAAACATTGATTTTTCATCAGTTTAAATTTAAAGAATCAATGACATTTCTTTGTTCAGGTAATGTCTAATTTGTCGATTGTATAAATAAAAAAAACATAAGAAGCCACATATAGTAAACCCAATTACTGTGTTTTCTATCAGCTCAATTGTAAATAATAAAAATAAAATAAAAAACTCCCAAAATCTTTTATCGAACTCCAAAATCATGAGTAATACTGTGAAATATATTGTTATCATTAAAACAATATAAAATGTCGAACACCTTTAATCCTACAGTTGTCTCATGTTATTACAGGTATTATAATAAATAAAGCCCACCTTTGACAATACACTAATTGTGGTGTATGACAAAGTACATGCAATTTCGTTTTTTGTATGGATATAGTTGTCTACTGGTATTTTGGAGATTTAATCCATTACAAGCCATTTATAAAGCCTTTCTTGGTTGTCCTATAGCTTCTTTACACTTGTTTCTTACCTAACAAATTACTTATTTTCTTATTGTAAAACGATTCATTTTTATAACATACTTTGAAGTAATATTGCCTTAATATGCATTTATTAGTGAGAATGGGTATGTATGAATGCGCATGCTTGAACAAACCTAAGGTGTAGACCTTTTTACACAGCAGTCATTTTGACACGAGGCAGTAGGACAAATACAGGTGTTAGCAATGACATTAATTATGGTTTCTGTTTCATTTCATTTAGGTTTACGAGTGCCAGGATCCTGCTATTGCTCCAGTGTAAGAAGAGGTTACACTGAATACTTGCCACTTTAGCCTATATGTTTTTTCTGGTGGGGTTTGATTCTGTTTTTCAATACTGCATTTAAATTTCCTGAATGTTCTGTCTTTATTCTATTATAAAGACTGAAAAATTATTATTTACGGACATTGCTGAAACAAGAAATCTAATGGTGGCCTAGGACAAAAATTTGATAATGACCATGAATAGTTCTTAATAGCATAACTAGTCATTTACAAATGCAGTCATAGGTCATTCATTATTCTAATTTCTTATATTTGTAAGTGTAACCAATATTTATAAATTTGTAATAATTTTTTTTATAAATTTTTTATAAAATGTATACATTTAATCAATATATATATATATATATATATATATATATATATATATAGGTGTCACTTTATACCACACTATAATGCACATGGACACTTACGCATCCATCCCCGTCTAGAATTCATGCATATTCATATATTTTCTATACTTGATACTTTTTTCTACTTTATATTTCATCCTTATATTCTATTACTTTTTTTTTATGTATAATGTTGGACAGTCGTATAAAGCATTTCACTGCATGTCGTACTCTGTATGTATGTGTATGTGACAAATTAAATTAGAAATTTGAATTTGAAATGTAATTATATACTTAATTAATTATATAATTAACATAATTAAGTGCTAACTCCGATCATTAGGCAAATTATTTAGCCAACTGTGAATGAAAACACGGCTATTGACATTAGTTTACTACCCTAAACTGTTAAAAATGTGTGTAAAGCGAGTCATTTACTCAAGTTACAAATCACAAAACCACTACTGAGTCTAACATCGTAATCATGGCTTCATCAATACTAAACATCAATTCTAGACTGAGAGAAAGGTTCACAGCATGTGCGCTATTCTCCTTGTGGAGGTCATTGAGAGTTTCCATGTGGTTCTTGTCTGGAGAAAGGAGCATGCCCGAGGCTCTTCCGCTCTACTTAAATGTTTATCTGTGTGGACGAGCTTCCTTTCTCTGTCTCTCTGTCTGTGGAGGTACACAGGTCTCCGATCAGCACACATCAGGACATAAGGGCTCTCATGACTGCGGGCAATCTGCTCAAACACATGAACGCAAGCTACCACAGCACAAAGGTTGTGCATATACTGTAATCATGCATACACACTCGCACAGGCATTTACACACAAGTCCATTTTCCATCTTTTCATCATTCCCCCTCAGACTTTTGTAATATTCCACTGCTACATCATACACAGAGGTATATTACAAATCTTTGCCCGGCACAAACACAATCCAATCATTCTCGCCATAAACACAGAAAACTGAGCGATGGATACCGCGTGAGCAATGTGCTCGAATTGTTATTTTTCACGTTCTAATTCAGCGAGAACACAAACCGGCACCTATATCAGATTGGTTTTGTGCATGCGTAGCCTGCAGCCATTCTCTACATGCTGATATTACTTTTATATAAAGATTGCTGGCAATAACCAACCAGAAGGGTCTCAGTGCATTCTGCTGCATCTCTCTCTCTCTTTCTCTTTCTCTCTCTCTCCCCCTCTCTCTCGTTCTCTCTTTCCAGAAAGCTTCAATCAGAGGGAAGAAATAAATGTAGTTATCTAGCTCTGTCAACTGTAAACTCTTATTGATTTAACAAATGAAATTTGTTCAAGCTGATCGATCAAACACATTATCTTTTCGTCTCCCCTCTCGTCTTTAGTCTCTCTCCTTCACTCCATTAACGTCTACAGAAGTGACTCCAGCGGCGATATCGATAACCGCAGCCTCTACAGTGAGCGCCCTTGTCTGTGAAAAAAAAAAGCCGCAGGGCGATTAAAAAACACAAGCACTCGCACTTAAAGGTAATGGAGCAGGGTCCCGACTAACGGCACAAAGCCCGGAGTCCTGAAAACAATTCCCTCCCTCCTTTCCTTCACAATCCCTATGCTTTCTCCCTATCCTCTTCATGTCGGCTAAAGCCTTCCAGCTGGCACGAAACGAACGCTTGGCAGGTCACAGGAACATGAGATTTAAACCTATATTGGCCTTGTTACTCTTTCTCAAGTATCAGACAACTCCAGCCACGCACAGGGGACGTGTGAGAGGAGAACAGAGGGGATTCGGTAGTGTTTTTGAGCTTGTGCTGGCTACAGGCCCAAGGACTTGGTCAATTTGAAGTCATGAAAGAAAAGGAAGTTCAGGAAAGACATTTCCTGTACAAGAGGATGAGAGCAACAAAGTAATATATACATCAAATCAATGTTTAGGATGTTCATATTAGTCACATCTTTGTACAGTTCTGTGTAGAATATGTAGCTTTCTATAGTGTACATATTGTAGTCATAGCTTACATAATCCTATGCATGCTATGCTAATACCGGTATCTTCAAGATGAACATTCTAATACAACAAGGTCCAACTAAGATTTTAGTTAAAATAAATAAATACTTTCATGTCTGCCGTCTTTGGTTATAGATAAAAAATTATTTGATAAATGTTTGAAAAATGTCAATTTTTTTATGATTTTTGTCTTGTACAGTGTACAGAAGACTCAATATGTCTTCTAAGAATTCGAGAAGAAGGTAAGGCAGAACAGATCTTTTTAACAGGTGCCTTCAGGGATATCAGCAACAATAATCCACTAACCAGTAACAACATCGACTGGTTGTTGTGCATGAGAAAGCATACACATGCTGTCTCTTGAAATCGCTCACACGTTCACTCATGAATGAGGCTGTCGTGGACAATTTGGCCGTAAATGTTGCCCCTAACCCGTATTAACATCTGTAGTGTATCATAAAACAATTTTTTATTACATACAAAATATTTTTTTTTTATTTATTAAATACAAAGAATTCAAAACTACCTAAAATAAAAATTTTAAATTAAAATTTTCTGTCAGTGTCCTTGAACTTCCAGACATACACGCCATCAAATTTACTCGGTTTGGTTAATATGCTCATTTTGGTTTTGGCAAAACTTCTTTACCAGAGTCACTGTATTTACTGTACACTGTATCACATAGTCAGTGTATCAGCTGTATGTTCAATTTTTAGAGTAGATACAAACTATTCAGTTCACTATACAGGAAGTAGGGAGTGGTTTGAGACACAGACACAGTGTTTGTATTTATCAGAAGGTGGAGAAATTCTTTGCACTAATTGACCTAATAAGCATTGTCTATGTTGTTTAGTTCGAGTTTTTAACATACTCATACAACAAAAAAGTATTTGAGAGTCCTGTTTGTTTTGTACATAATTTACCCTTGATGATGCTGCCAAGAAAACAGACTTGTGTGCTTGTGCTAATGCCATTTACTTTTCATGCCATATATTTGCTTCTATTTTAATGGACCTTTTGAAACTTTAAATATTGACCGCACTCTGTACTCACTTTTTGTAGAATCAAACATCTCACAAATCTCATATATGTTTTTTTTTATTATTATTTATTTTTTAAAGAACACAGCTAAGAACTCCAGCCCAGGTTCTCAGAGTTTCATTAGAGTTCTGCAATCACTCTTGAATCATTCTCCATGTCATTTGGTTTGAGGCAAAGCCTGTAGTGGTGCATTGGTGACATTTGTGGGAGGTTTATAGTGAATACAGAGGTACCTCAAAATACGAATTTGATTCGTTCCGTAAAACTATTCGCACTCTGAAATATTGGTATACTGATACGAATTTCCCCATAAGATATAATGAGAATTGGGATAATTCGTTCGACTCTAAACATTAAAATAAAAATACAACCAGTATGCACTAATATTAATTTGTGTTTACCATTTAATAAAGGTGCCTTAACATCTAAAAGAGGAAAACACTATCTTTACTGGGTACTTTACCTTTGAGAAGAGTGAATGCTAGAATGATGGAGATTCGTTCGGAGGAGAAGGAGGGAGAATTATTGTTTGGAAGGAGACGAATCTCCTTCCACTATGATATCGGGCAGACTGTCACCAAAATCAGTTATCACTTATTTTTTGGGGGGGGTTTTTATACACTCTGCTTCGTTTCACTGCTTTCACTTCTTTCGCCTTTTTTCAACTTTTTAAAAAATGTTTTCAATTAAAATAGCACTTAAGTATGACTAAAACTAAAGTAAATATTAACGAAACAAAGACACAGCGATAAAAACAGCACTAAGACAGTGCCCTCACTATGAATTGAAGACGCAAACTGAGGCCTGAGAGGCCTGGGAGCGTTCGATTTGTAGCCTGTGAGATTCGGACGATTCGTATTCTGAATTTTTATGTGTAAACCGAAATGAAAACTTTTATGATTTTCGATTCGTAGTTATATTCAGAGGTACCCGTGTATTGGTGCAACAGGTTAGAAACAGGTTTGGTTTGAAGCATGGGGAATCCATTTGGTTAAGCAAATGAATCAAACTCTACTAAACATAGAAAGATCCGTAAAGAAAATCACACAAATGTACTCTATACAGTCTAAGGTAAAATAATTCCTACAAAATATCAATATCATCTGTATTTCTTTTAATATAGAAGTCAAACTCAAATTGTTTAATCCACCTTTTAAAAATGCTTTAAATGTGCATAAAATAATAAAGTATATGTAAATTCTATATCAAGTAATGTGTAATATGACTACAATTTACACTTATTCTTTTAATAATTTATGATTAGTCACACTGTATGAGATCCTAATAAAATCTTTGTGAAATTGTAGTATAATAGACTGTGAGGACATTCTATGATAGACGTAATTAAAGGGAAATGGCTACAATCTGCTCAAATCATTAATCCGTGTGTTGGACATTTTATACCGTTTATTAAATGCACATTGGGCCTTAAATCTAATGTTCCTTCAAAGATACAAAGGATGTAATATTCCCCTACAATTACTTATCAGTAAAAAAAAACATTTATTTTTCGCTCAAATAATCTAGTGTTTGTATGCACTTTGATAAAACAATTAATTTTGAGTTAGATATCGTTTGTAATGTCTGTTTGACCACTTGACCAATTAGCTGAACCCTTATAACATTTGCACTGGTATGCAACACAAGTTCTAAAACTAAATTATTATTCGGTCTATTAAAAACTTCCCCTATGTTTTTCCACCTGGAAATCTGAGTTGTCACCAAAGCAAATTACCCACAAAACCTATCCACCACTACCTCTGTCCTCCCAACCTGATAGTCTTTTATTATGGAGAATGATTGTAAAACAACACAGCCAGCTACAACTCAGATTTTCCTTTCTTTCCTATGCCCCCCCTCTTTTTTTTTCTTCTCTTGCTGACTCTCTCACCCTCCCTTTACCAGGTTCCTGCCACTATCACTCCTGCTATTGATAAGATGTCTAAATTTATTGCAGAATAATTTGGAGGGAAGAGAGATAAAAGGTTGCTGAATAAAATATGAGCAGCAGGCTGTAAATTGTGGCAATGCATATCATTTTATTCAAATGTAGGACGCAATTACCATCTGCGACGCTCATCAGCACCTTCCTTTATGACTTAATTATATGTTTAATGCTATCAGATCAAGGAAAGGGCAAAACAGATGAATGAGGGAGAGAGGGAGAAAAGATTCCGCAACAAGACAAAAGGCATATGAAAAAGTAGCATAAAGGAAGGAATTGATTTCATTTACTGGCAAATAGAAAAAGTTAATTTAGACACAATGCGGGCTCATCTCCACTGCTGGTGTACGATAATAAAAGGCATGTTTGCCAATAGAAATTTAACAAAGGGAGTCAAGTTCTTCAAAACTGACATGTCTTCCTGCATTGATTGATACCTCAGATGAGAAAAATATGACATTTTTTTTCCTCAGGATCAGTTGCAGTGTAATATGATTAAAGCATAACATTAGTTGGACTCATGGTGGGAAATACTAATCAAGCCTTTATAGCTTTTTATTCAGATATTTCTAATTCTAGTTACCTAAGTCTGGCCATTGCAACAAATTGACTCTGTGCTTTTTCATTGATTCTATTGAAAATTTGCAGGTTTGCTTGGAATCAATGTCCTGTTGCATGAGCTGTTTGACTGTAGAATACTTTGATATATTTGACAATTGTTATGAGGAGTTTGTGCTAATATGCTGTGCATTATGGCCAAACATCTCCACTTTGGGCTTTTCTGTCCTAAGGACCTTATTCCAGATGTCTTGTGAGGCATTCTCTTGGCAGCCCCTTTCAAACAAACCACACTTGTTCAGTCAATTGTACTGTCATTATTTTTCTCTTTTATTATGCTAACTGAGGCCTGTAGTGTCTAATTGTTAACTCTGTGGTCTTTTTACAATTTCAATAAGTATTGCATGGTGTGACCTTGGGGTGAATTTGCTGGGACGTCCACTCCTGGGAAGATTGTCAACTGTTTCGTATCACTGTAAAATGATGAGCTTTAAATTGTTTGAAAATGGCCTTATAACCCTTTCCATTTTGATTAGCAGTAACAGTTGCTTCTCTAAGATCATTGCTGATATCTTTCCTTCCTGGCATTGTGTTAACACAAAGACCAGCAAACTGCTAACAATTGGACTTTAACAGAGGAGGTCAGGGAACATAAATTAATCAAGGACATTTGATTAGCAGCACCTGTTTCTTAGCCTTTTAAATACTATGGAAGGAGTTAGCTTAGTTTTTTCATTCATATTTTGTAATATATCATGTGGTGTTGTTCATCTGAGGTAGTATTTACCTCATTTTAAGACCTGATAAGGACAGATGATTTTTATTTTGTCCTGATATGTAAAGCCTACGAATTTAAAGAGGGTGACTGACTATTGATTGACTATATATCAAGTGGTTTGAACATTTATACTCAGGTTAACCTGATCATTAGGAATCAAGTTGGACTGGGCACTGGGAAAGGAAGCCAAGTTAATTAGATTTTTTTGGATCTATGCAGATTTGGAAACAAGTTGTCAGGTTGGTTAAATATTAGGCATATATTGAGAAATTAGAGGAAATTAGAGAAAATTGTAGCCAGGTTAGCCTGTGCGGTAGTTGCTTGGGTGACTAGGGCATTCAGTACGGCAGCTAGATTGTATAGGCTCTTAAAACTAACTTTTAAAACAATAAATTTGTTTTGTTTTTCGATCTTTAAGGTTGGTTGGCCATTCATAGTCAGGTTAACCTGGGAATTGTGCATTTGTTTGGTTTGACAAGACTAACTTGAGCATAATGGGTCTTGTTGGTCCACCAAGAGTGGGAGCAAGGTTATCTTGGATCCATGTTGAAAACCTGAAATAAAGTCATAAAGAATCAGCTGAAGTGGAATAATAATGGTCATGTTACCTTACCTTATTGACATATTGCAGGCATGATGTATTGATAATCAGTAGTTTTGTTGAATTGGGCAATAGAGAGTTTGAATTGGTTATGAAGAATCAAGTTCAATTAGCTTTTTGGTTGGTTATATAATCCAAACTAGGTTGACTTGCCTAGTTGTTTGTCCTAGGCAACGTTAGCTTGGACTGTAGGATTTATCTTAACATATACATAGATACTTAGATGTCAGGTTAGTTGTATTGCATTGTGGGTAAGATGGGTGATTTGCACTCAGGTTGGAATAAAAACTATAAATTGGTCAATCCCTGATATTAGGATTCAGGTTGACTAGGACATTTGGAACCAGATTTTCAGGATTGGTTCGGCAAATAAAGCAAAGAAGGTGGGTCATTTATAGGTAATCAAACTTGAACAGTAGGACTCGGGTTAGCATTAAGATTCAGGTTGATAACCATTAGGGGTCAGGTCTGATATATCGAAGCTTAGGCATTAGAAGCCAAAATGAATTGGAAAATATGATTTTGGACTTGGGCATTTGGAGTCAGGGTGGCTATGGGGCTCCAGGCAGGCTAGAGGGCATGAGAAGAACCATTGACAGAGCATTCCAAACTCTGATACCCCAGCCAACGTTCATTAATGACTGACATTTAACATAGCTGCCATGCCAACCTCTACCATGGCCATCGGACACACAACCCACTTCAATTTATTGGGCTGGCAAACTCACATGAGGGCTAGAGCGTTAGTAAAGATCGGGTTTAATCACTATGATTAATGCAAAATGGAAGCTTCAAAATAGTTGGAAGTAGTAAACTTATGGAATATATATTATACATTTTCAATAGATTAAATAACTAGAATCTTATACTGAAATAACATATTTGAGAGTCTGAAAATATGTCAGTATAAAAGATAATTTTATAGTATTGTAAAGATAACAATATTGTTTCAGTGCATTTCATTGTTTCTGAAATAGGCCCTGGATCCCCCGAACCTTGAATAAGATGAAGTGGCTAATAACAATTAATAAATGAATGAATAAATTATATTACTGATGAACAATGAATGTAATCTGGCTAACAAGAGATAGCACTTTCTCCAGAAAAGGTGCATGGTACAAATTACTGCAATTAAAATATGTAAAATATATATTTATATCTGTCCGGACAATACATTCACTGTCCACTTTATTAAGAACAGCCGGGTATCTAATCAGCCAATCATGTGGCAGCAGAACAATGCAATCAAGTATGCAGATGTGAATGTTTTAATTAAGGTTCACAACATGATTTTAACTGTGGCATGGATTCTGCTACCAGATGCGCTGGTCTGGGTATTTCAGAAACTGCTAAACTCCTGGCAATTTCTAGAGTTTACACAGAATTGTAAAAAAATCCTGAGTAAAGGATGAAACAATTTGTTACGGAGAAATTAAAGCAGAATGTTTAAGTCTATTGCTGTTAAAACAAGTACTGTTTACAGCAATGGTGAGCAGAGAAACATCCCAGGATGCACAACACACCTAATCTTGAGGTGGATGAGCTATAGCAGTGAAAGACCACATTTTATCAACAGATATCCTGTTCAGACTCTAGAGACTGCTCTGTGAGGTCAGCATTAAAAAAAAAAAAAAACGTCAAACCAGCCTGCCTTTTTCCATCAACCATACTATTATACAAGTCAAACAGATCACACTTTTGTATGAACTCTGGACCTGTTTCTGCATCAATTTTTGCATTGCTGGCACATTTACATTTGCGGCATTGACGCACAATTAACGTACAAAAGTGCATCGAGTCTCAAGCAATGAATAGATCTACAAATCTACAATATGTCTAAATCAGACTACAACTCATTATTTTTACACAGCAAACTTCGAAAGTACAAATTTAAGTGTTTCAGGAAAAGGTAGGTCTTCAACCGTCGTTAAAGATAGCCAGGGACTCCGCTGTTTTCGGACATCTAGGGGAAGTTTATTTCACCAGGATTGGCTGATTAGAGAATTGCAAGAATGTGTAAAATAGATAGTGAGGGTATTACCTAGAACATATCAATACAATTAGGATTTTCTTTCAAAGATCCCACATCTGTAGGATTTCAATTCACCTAGAACTTAGGTGCTACCCTATTTTTACAGACGACTGAAAACATGTGTGGCAAGTGAGGCAATTAAAACAATTACATGAGTTAATTGTAAAACAAATTTTATAGTAAACATTTATACAAGTAGATACAACTGTACAGAGATTAGAAAGTGCTTTACATACAGATTCTTATACGATCTGTTTCTCAGGGTTCTTTTTACTGTCTATATCTCCAAGCTGTACTTGTGTGTCTGATTTGAATGTCTCGAATCAGTGCACACACACACACACACACACACACACACACACACACACACACACACACACACACACACACACACACACACACACACACCGAGCAGTTTTGCAGTATTAAACACCTGGATGTTGCTCCTGTTGCCTCACATCTAAAGAACAAAGGCTCCATCTTGTGGTTTGAGAAAATCGGTTATGCAGTGCAGCCAAAAACTCAAATTCAACTGCAATAGGAATCACACACACGGATGCCACATGGGTGTGTTTGTACATTGGAGTGAATTCTATTTGAATTTCAGATTCAACTCACAGATACATGTATTTTTTTACAGAGGTTGATTGCTGTCCTTGAGTGTTCAACAAAACATATTTTACTGGGAATTGTGATTTGATGAAATTGAAATGCAAATCTTGATTGCAAAACAGACAAACATTCATTGGTGGTTACTGTCAGCATTATACGTGTTCATTAAATTATGCTTATAGTATTTATATAGGCCAATAAATTTTGGATTGATGGATGGATAGATGGATGGATGGATGGGCGGGCGGGCGGACGGACGGACGGACAGACAGACAGACAGACAGACAGATAGATAGATAGATAGATAGATAGATAGATAGATAGATAGATAGATAGATAGATAGATAATTGTTAAAGGTTATTAAAATGGCTTTCATTACACAACATGTATTCCATAATTTCCCAATATGCATTCAGAAACATAAAATATTCACTAAGCAGCTATACGACAGACAGACAGACAGACAGACAGATAGATAGATAGATAGATAGATAGATAGATAGATAGATAGATAGATAGATAATGGATAGATATTTAGTTGTTTAAGGTTATTAAAATGGCTTTTATTACACAACATGTATTCCATAATTTCCCAATATGCATTCAGAAACATAAAATATTCACTAAGCAGCTATACATAAATATGGATGTAAATATGGATATAAAAATATATGTGTTAAAATATTAAAACATTATGTGTTTCAAGAATATTATGTACTGTATATTGTAAACAAGGCTCCTGAAAGGAGCACAGGCCAACAAAGGACTTTCTAGGTACAAATCTACAGTATCCATTTTTACATCACATTTTTTCTTAATTTTTTTTTTTTCTGCCTTCTTCTCATCCTATTTTCTTTTTCCTGTGACTGACAGGAAGTCCTTTGGGGTCACCATGAGCCTGTGTGGCCAAGAGTGATTTACATAATTAAGCACAAGGCCCTGTTTACGATCTGCCGAGTCTCTTATAACAGATCCCTCATCTCTCTACCCAAGCAGCAATCCAGGACTAATTGAGAAAGCTATCTAAGCAGCGGTGTATTAAGGAGCCAGCGGCCATTAAGAGCTGACGTTTCATTTCTGTGACTGCTGCATCACCAGAGGGGATGATGATGATGATCGGCCATTACGCCGACATGCAGGCAGACACTATCCAAGAAAAATAGCATCCCCATTTCCCACGCAAGCTTTATACAATTTACAGGGAAAGAAATAGAGGGGAAAAAGTAATTGATTTTAAATTAATTGTGTGAAAGGTCTCGGTGATGGGTACCATCTGTCCAACCATGCTGCACGTAGAGTTAAAAAAAAAAAAAAAAATAGAAAGAAACTTAAAATCCAAATTAATTAAGGCACTAACAAATTACATACATCATAGTTAACACATGGAAGGAAACTACCGCAGGAAATGTTATGAAACAAATTAGCTCCAACAATGAAAGAAAATGACTTCACATAACTAAATATTACAGTCGTTTCCGCAAGCCATATTTCTTAATGAATTCTCTAATTAATTTAATTCACACATTGTGCATAATTTGGTGCTGGAAATGTCAGTGGGTCAGATTTAACCACAGTCCTGCTGGCTGTCTGTTCCAACAAGAGACACATTAGCTAAACATGACCTCTATGCAAATGAGAGACCAACTGTTGTAATTTCAATTCCAAGGCCTAATTAGCATGTTTTAAAGACGCAAGAGCGGATCATTCACCTCCACTCGTCGCCATGCCAGAGCCTGTCTAACAGAGGCTGGAAACAGCTCAATTAGAGCGCTGCTGTCTGGGATCTATTTTATTATGTAGAACAAAATAGCGCAGGTTCACCAGCTTTCCAATAGTTGTTCGAATCCTGAAAGTTATACATGGTAATAACTGCCAACATTTTGACAAGTTAAATGGTCCATCAAGCTTAAACTGGATTGGGTATTAGGTATGTGTGTGTGTGTGTGTGTGTGTGTGTGTGTGTGTGTGTGTGTGTGTGTGTGTGTGTGAGTTTTAATAAGCGGTGAATGAAATGTGCCAGTTGGTGCCTGCCTCTAATTGGTTAATGAACAGGCATGTGAGCTAATGAATGTCGTGGGGATTGGGACGAGGCCTCAGGGCTGCCCTCAGGCTAATCAGTCTAAAGAACCCCTATGAAAGCATCTCCGCCAGGACGAGAAGGCCACACACTCAGGGATCCAAACTCCCATCTGACCTCACTACACACACAGCAGCATGAGGCACTGGCCTGCTTACAGGATCAGGATCTCTCTCTCTCTCTCTCTCTCTCTCTTTCTTTCTGTCTTGATAACAATTCTGCTATTCAGCATCTCAATATCATTACCTGTCATGACCCTAATATTTAAAATATCAATTACAAAATGATCCCCGTCTTTTTTCCATGTTCACAATAACTCCCAATTATTGAATTACACAATTATTACATAAGCAGTAAAACATCACTACTTATGTAATAGATTACAGAGCCGGGCCTGAAAACCAGAACATGAACCATCAAACCAAAAAGAGTATATGTAATATATATATATAAATATAGTGATATGTAATATTGGGTTCCTCCTACTTTTATTGAAGGCTTACATAATGGTGTGATGTACGTTTTTTTTGTTTTGTTCATGTACTATATTGTACTTATTGTTTATCGTAGGTGGTTGAGAAATTGGAGGAAGAGGAGGAGAGGTAGTATTGTTTTCTGCTTTAAATATTAAAAATGATATATATATAAATATTTAAAATAATTCTATTATAATAATATCCATCAGATAGACACTGCAGTCTACACTTTGACCACGTGTAAGTACTCAGCTCCATCCAGGATCTCCATGACTAAGATCCTTGACAACCCATACTAATCCTTGACAACAATTTCTTTTTTATTTTGAAAAAAAAAAAAAGAAATATAAATATATATATATATATATATTTGATCATTGCTTACAGTTTCTCTCGACCCTTCCACTCTGAAACCAGAAACTATTTGCACTATTATCACACTTATGAAATATGACCTCCACATATATATAGTCACACTTCAGAGGAGTGTCTCAATGGACAACGTGGAGCTACCACGCACATGGGTTGCCAGATTATACAATATACTCCTGCTGGTTTCCAGATGACGTGAACATCGAATTATTATATGGGAGTATCGTTTTCAAGGCTGATGTGACGCTGTGTTAGGATAATTGTTGCATAGTGGAATAATCAAGCTGACCCGATGATTGAGGGATGAGGAATATGCTGCGATGTGGCAACCTTACAGGCATATTCACGTCGTGATAAGTTGGTCCTGGAGAAGTTACCTGGCGGACGTGTTATTGTGCGTGTGTGTGTGTGGTTTGGTGCAGTTTTTTTCCCCTTTTAATGTCATACACGTTGTTTTTAGGTGTAAATGAGTTCGTGTTTGGATTTTCGGTGGACAAAATGGGACTTGGAGAAAGTTTTCAGAGAAGGACGTGGATAAGATGCTGCCACGCAGTCATGGCTGCTCTGTGCTGAAGTGTGTTTTCTTAACTCTTTTTATGATTATTATTATTATTTCCACTTTTCAATACACTTTGGAAAGGACTTCAGTTAAAAACTAGAAAAGAAATGAAGGTGAGTAAATATTTAAGAGGTAGCGGGAGGTTTCTGGCGTTTGTGTTCGTTGCTTCAGTGCTTTGGCTCCTGTTTGATATGGCAGCTCTCAGGCTGTCCATTACAGACGTGAATGGACAACTCATGAAAGATCTTGTGCTGAAAGAAAGACAATTGGACAAAATACAAAAGACAGTTACTACGAACTTGAGGCGTTACCCTGTCCAAAAGGTGAACCCGGATGTAGAGTCATCTGAACGATCAGAGCAGTTTAGGAGACACGTTGGGGAGGTTTACAGGGGCAAAAAGCCTCGCAGGATGAATGACGAGAAGAAAGCGAAGCCTGGTGTTCAAGATTTAGCCGGAAGTGACCCGAAAGTGGATGTGGATCAAAATCAGAATCCATCAGTTCAAAAAAACCCTCCAATCCACAAAGTAACTCCAGGAATCGCCACAGAAAAAGAAGTACTGGCAAAAACCAAAGCGCCATCTCCTGGCCAGGATGGAAAACACACCAAACTGCAATCAAATGGCACAATACCACCCCAAACACCACCAAAACGACCCCCAAAGGACTCCCCTCAGGATGCCAACACATTCCAAAAGATCGAACCAGATGCACTGAAACACGCCGTCCAGACAATCCAAATAATAAATAAGGGAAAATCTGTTGTCCCGGGTAACGTCACAGCGAAGCCACCACAACACCTTGTCAATGCTTCAAGCATCCAAACTAGAGAGCTTCTAAACTCTACAAGTGTGAGGAAAAAAGATGGACTGCATAAGGTCATGAACCTCGACGTGACCCTCAAACCGAGGGACACTCATGCGCCGGGGCAGTTCGGCTGGGCGGCCGAGGTACCTCTGGATGATCTGGAGGAGAGCAAACGCAGATGGAGTGAGGGATATTTCAACGTGTTCCTCAGCGATAGGATACCTGTGGACAGGGCCATTCCAGATACACGGCCTCAAGAGTGAGTAGATCTTTCTTTTTGTTTGTGTACGGTGGTCATGGTGATCATGAGTATGATCCATTATGAGAAGGTAAGTCAGTTTTGTTGGTTATCACAAAGGTAATCCATTTTTTTTGTTTTGTTTATAACAGTCAATTCGATTCGATTTCAGACATTGTCTCAACGCAACTTTTCAGAGATGGTGTGGCGATTGGGATGAAATCCAGGAGAGCTTCTGCACATTTTCACCGCACATAGCCAATGACGATCAAGTTCTAACGATCTAACCATCTACCTCGCTTTTATTTATTCCAATATCGTATAAAACAAATCTTTAAATACATACGGTTAAGGTCACAAGTGTACATATGCCCTGCAGAAATCTAATAATTAAAAGAAGGAAAGAAGGATAACAAAAATTGCATTTTGTTGCTTTTTTTTTTTTTACAAGTACAAGATACAATAATATCTAAGTTACCTGGTACCTGAATAATCACTGGCTGATCTTTTTTAAATTTTTTGCAATTGTCCCATATTTGTTTTTGGAGGATCAACAAACCTTGATAAAACAAAAATTCTCCCGGAGCTGCACATTATTTTGTCTTCCGGCATCTCCAGCATATTTGAGCCCTTTCCAGTGGGCCTTTCTTGACTGAGGGACCCGGATACAATGGTTTCAAAAAAGTGCAAATATTGACTGATTTTTTCAAGACGGCAACATGATAAGAGGCAGGGGGTGTAAACTTATGAACAGGATGTTCAAAATTAAACGAATGAATTGTGTCAATCGTTTATTATTTGTTTAGGAATTGCATGTTTGTTTTATTTAGTATTGCTTTTCAGAAGCATAAGTGATTTTGCATATGTTTTCCTGGAAACAAAAAAACAATTTACTTTAATAGTTATGATTTTATTATTATTATTATTATAAATGATGATGATTTAAGATCATCCTTGGACAATTTTAACGATCCCTTTTTGTTTTTGTTCATTTTCACTTATTTTTGTATCACAGGCAGATACAAAATTGTAACCGTGTTGTATTAGTTGTAGTTTAAGCGTACGTTCTTGTTTTTTTCCGATTCAGATGCATGCAGAATCTAGTTCACGACGAGCTTCCTACAACGAGCGTGATCTTCTGCTTCGTGGACGAGGTTTGGTCCACCCTGCTGCGCTCTGTCCACAGCGTGCTGAACAGATCTCCACCTCACCTGCTCAAAGAGATTCTGCTGGTGGACGACTGCAGTACAAAAGGTTTGTCGATTGGAAAGCGCCACGGTTGATCGCAGGGGTTTCCGTTTGTGCTTAATGTTCGCCTGTTCAAACCGAATTCTTTTACAAGGTGTGGAACAGAGACAGCTATATATAGAAAGAGATTCAATTAAGGGTAGTTAGTGTTAGCAACTAGGGGTGTCTTAGTCTGACAGAGTACCTTGAGATTTTTTTTGCTCTAGGTGTGTTGAATGATCAGGGTGGACCGGTTTATTCAAACGAGACAGTTCATAATTAAAGTGAGAACTAGGAGAAGATATAACTTTATATTGTCGTGTCAGTAGTCACAGCAGTAGTTTAATCTTGTTATTTCTCAGAACGTGAGTGTCAGTACCAGACACTTAGGTGTTGTTGCATCAGAAACTAAACAGACCCCTAACGGGAGCAGCTGAAAGAAGAAGAAGAAGAAGACTGTCTGTATTGTCTCACATTGTTTGTTTTGTCTTGTATAATCCAAGCTGAATGTATAGTTTTATTTATGTCTGTACTTTTGAGAGTCACTAACAGCTGGAACCGAATTCCTTGTGTGTGTCATCACAGTTGGCCTGATTCTTAGAAAGTGAAACTGTCATTTAGAAAATCATACCCTTGCAACACAAGTTTTCCAACGGCATGATTACGTATATTATGTCATCCTCATTCTATATTTTCCACTCTTTCAACACTGGTGGCAAACAGGTTCTGTTGCAACAGCGTGAACTCATTTTAAGAATGACACAAGCTACTGACTCGCACAAACAATAATTGAATATATTACAAAAAAAGGTTGAATTTAATTACTCGTCTGCATTAGACCTATATCTAGGGTTAGGGTTGGTTTGGATTAATCCAGAGCAAAATCTGCAAAGCCAGAATAGATAGGACGCTTTTGCATCACTGTACGTCATGCAAAAACATATTCATGACTAAGAGCAGTTTAGAGTAATCAGTCTACCCAACAGGATTGTTTTGGGTGATGGGAGGAAACCAGGAAACCCAGAGAAAACATACAGATACAGAATATGTGAAACTCCACACAGAAATAAAGCGAACCAGGGACCCAGGAGTACCGTTATGGTGGCAAACAGAAGTAAGTTTTTGTTTCTGTCTGTTTTGTGCTGCAGATTACCTGAAGGAAAAGCTGGATGCCTACATGGCGCAGTACCCCAAAGTTCGGATCATCCGCCTCAAAGAGAGGCACGGGCTGATCAGGGCGAGGTTGGCCGGGGCTGCTGAGGCAAAGGGTAAACACACATAAGCAAACTTGTGCATCTGTATGTCAATACACATACTGTATTGTTGTAAAGTGTGTATAAGTAAAACTGTCTGTGTGTGTGTGTGGATATTTCTCTAACTGATAAACTGGTGGGAAAAAAACTCACACACGAAAGAAATTAGCAACACATTTGGAATATTATTACTTATAATTATATAGAATATATTATTGTACAGTATGTCAGTGCTTTTATAACTTCTATTATTTACTGACTGAAAATATAAAAAACAACAACTATAAATAATAAATATAAAAAAAAATTATTTCATAAACTAATGTAAAAAAGAATTGCACATACACAAATACACGGTTTAGAGCTGGATTACTGGTTTCTTTAATTGTTTGCGTGACTCAGGTGATGTCTTGACGTTTCTGGACTCCCATATCGAGTGTAACGTTGGCTGGTTGGAACCGCTGCTGGACCGAGTGCTCATCGACCGCAGGAAAGTCGCTTGTCCTGTTATCGAGGTCATCAACGACAAGGATATGAGGTGAGACGGCTTAAATGATTTCTAAAAGCAAATGCACAGCTTGAAATCCCCAACCCTCCACTTTTGTGTGTTTTTAATGTTCATGGAAATGATTACTCCCAAGTTCTCCATGCGTAATCAGATGGGATTTTCTTTTGGTGTTGATAAAATGCATAAGATATTCGTATTATTAATTTCTTTATCGTTTGGTATAAAAAGTTCAATATGGTCACTTTGTTTCAACTTTTTACTGCTATCTAAATAGCGTGCTGCAGCGTATTACATCACAGATTGTATATCTACCGCACTGCCTCTCTCTCAGTTTGTGTGTGTGTGTGTGTGTGTGTGTGTGTGTGTGTGTGTGTGTGTGTGTGTGTGTGTCCCTCCAGAAACCCAATCTATTAATGTATGTTAAACTAGTCATCAATGGACAGTTATAGATAGATATAGATATTTAATATATACACCATAATAGGGAAGTTCTAAATAGGGAAGGACATGCACGTGCACACACACACACACACACACACACACACACACACACACAGCTTTGCTCAGCTTTTGCCCAAGAGATGCTAAAGAAAATGTGGAGTAAGAGTCACATGCTTTAGGTTAATTCAAACAAAACTATTTTCGCTGCATATAATTATAAAGTTCAGTCTTCAGCAGTCTTGCACTTGAACCAGTCAGACTAGAGGTGAATTACACAGTGAGTAGCTATAAGTAGAGGTCGAGCTTTTTGAACCCATGCGAACTAAAAACGAAATCACAAGGTTGTAAAACATTGGGAGCATTGTTTGTGTTTACAGTTATGTGATGGTGGACAATTTCCAAAGAGGCATCTTCAAATGGCCTTTAGTGTTTGGTTGGAGCACACTATCAACTGACTACATCCGTAAGAACAACATCAAAGTCTCCGATCCCCTCAGGTAATTCTCATCATTGCATTTCTCACTTACACTTGAGAGAGCGGTGCTTATAACGTGGCATTGTTTGCAGAGATGCATGATGAGTTTGCATGAGATGTAGCAACTAAAACTGGTAGCTCAGCTAGTTCAAATCCCAGCACCACCAAGCTGTGTGTGCGGAGCCCTTGAGCAAAGCCCTTAGCCCTCAACTGCTTAGCTGTATAAAATGAGATCATTGTAAGTTGTCCTTATGCAAAGCATCTACAATACACCTTTAGTGTAAATGTCAAATTTTGCTGTGACGTTATTTTTCAGGTGTCCAGTGATGGCAGGGGGGCTGTTCTCGATAGACCGGAAGTATTTTTATGAGCTGGGAGCATATGATCCAGGCCTGGATGTGTGGGGAGGGGAGAATATGGAGATCTCGTTCAAGGTCATAAAGTTATCTTAAGCACATTTAATACCAATTAACATCATTGTGCCTGTTGGAACATTTTTATAGTTTCTATAGTAACAAGCCAGTCACATGGGACCTATATATTAGACACACTACATAAACATTTAACAGATTAAAAGCATGTAAAAGCAGCACAAAATTCACTTTTTAATATGATGTCCAAAGGTTTTGATTCATTTCTTTTTACAGAAGCTCTGATAGCAGTGACTGTTACAAGGCCAATCAGTTTTTTTTAACGTTCTTGTTTATATAGTAGCTCGGAGACTTGCCGCCTCGTTTGATAAATAGTCAAAGCCGAGACAGAGGGTGTAGTGCAAACTGCATTTTTTTTATTTTGTTCCATTAACTTTAAACGAGGCTGGTTAGAAAACGGTTGTTTACAGCTGCTTAATTTCAAGTAAGAACTTGTTTAACAGACATTCCACATCATCAAACATAACCATAGACTGTCTTTAAAATGTTATGGAAACACCTAGTCTATTATGGCTTTATGACACATGCATGTTCCCTTAGTTTTTATTGCAACAAACTTGCAAAAAAATGCAAAAAAAAACACAAGTTGGACAGTGAATGACTGGGAGAAGGTTCTGTGGGCAGAGAAGGTTGGAGACTTATTAAGATGGAAAGGATAACTGAATCAACATGGCTGCCATTCCATACTTCAGTGCCACGCAATTCCATCTGGACTGTGGTTTACTGTAACCAACTTCACCATCGAACAAGACAATGAGCCGAAGCATAGATCCAAGCTCTGTAAGTGTTCTATAGAGAGAAAACAGTCGTGTTGTCTATCGTAGAATGTCCTCCCCAGTCACCACACCTAATCAACCGCTCTTGGATGAACTGGATTTCAAGGTTAGAGTCTGGGCCCTCTCAAGGTTTCTTCCTCATCACATCTAAGGGAGTTTTTTCTTGCCACAGTCACCATGGCTGCTCATCAGGGACAAATACACACCATTCACCATTCCCCATTTTCTTTCTTCAGATCTGGATGTGTGGTGGCGAGATCGAGATCATCCCGTGCTCCCGCGTGGGTCATATTTTCCGCGGTGAGAACCCCTATGCTTTTCCCAAAGATCGCCAGAAGACAGTGGAGAGAAACCTGGCCCGCGTGGCTGAGGTCTGGCTGGACGAACATAAAGAAATTTTCTACGGCCACGGCTATCTGCACCTGCTGGATAGGAATTTAATAGACATCGGGAACCTTACAGAACAGATCCAGCTGCGGAAGAAGCTCCAGTGCAAAAGCTTCAAGTGGTACGTGGAGAACGTCTACCCTGAGCTGGAGGCTCCGCTGGCCAAAGCTGATGGTCTTGTAAGTACAGTGAAATCATGGTTTGGGCACCGAATTTAGGAAAGAAAAATATTCACTTTTAGTATAATTAGTTGTTGTTGTTGTTTTTATTGTCCCAGGAGAAATCACGATATTTTGATGTATATTTCCATTGCACAAATTGGTTCTGGATGAAATGAGTATATAATGTTGATTCGATATTAAATGACGTTGATTAAATAGTATTCATTTCTGAAATATTGACAACTTTAAATCACATTTTTTTTAAATAACGGTTAGAAAAGCAGCCGGTTTGTTGCTTTAGAACATTTCAAATTGAGTTGTTTTATTAAAAATGTAATGTTATTTATTTTCTGTATAATATTTTAACACTTTTGAAGTGTTGGAAATTTGTTTTATATTTTTATATATTTTATTTTGTATATTTTGTTTTTATATATATATATGTGTGTGTGTATGTATTTTTTTTTTCTTTTCACAATATTTAGCAAATGTTCTGTTCTGTAGATACTGTAGCAAGTTTCATGGAAAATATGATGAGATCTTCTAGATCGCCGAGTTCTCCTATTTTCTATTGTTGGTTATTTTTGAAAATGCTGTGCAATCCTCTGTTACACATGTTAATTAGGTCTTGTTTTTCTCAGTCAGATGACATGGCTATTGTTAAATGTTGACAAGGGCGCTCTGTCACTGCAGGTCTTGTTGTGATTAAAGCCTTTGTTTTTAGATAGTCAGGGCCAGAGCCACAACATCACTTTGTTTTGAAATCACAGTGTTCTCTCTCTCTCTCTCTCTCTCTCTCTCTCTCTCTCTCTCTCTCTCTCTCTCGAGTAGTTTCAGGGTTTTCTTTTAACCCTGTTTTCCTTCTTTGTTTTTCCTATTAGGTTTTTAACGTTGGCACAAGGAAGTGTCTTGTGCAAGAGAAAGGCTCTTTATCTTTTGGGATATGTGATCTAAGTAAACAGGTAATGCATTTATTTTTATTATTATAATTTTTTTTTTTTATATAAACTAAACTAGGCAAAACTTTGTGGACACCTGACCAAAAGATTCATAAGTGCTGTTTAAGCATAGGGTTGAGGTCAGAGCTCCATAGCAGGATCTCAAGTTCTTCACCAACAAAACATATATTCATGAAGACGTGTTTGTGCACATTGTCAGGCTGGAACATGGGTCTACTTGTTCGATATTTAATGCCATCACATCTGAAGGCATCTTATGTAGTTGTGGGCCTCCAACTTTGTGGTAACAGTTCGGGAAAGAACCACATATGGCTAAAAAGACAAGTGTCCCAATACTTTTGTGTATATAATTCATTTTTAGACTTTATTTCAATTCATGGGGACTTATATTATATTATATTATATTATAATAATACTTTGTGTTAAAACAAAAAAACAATAGAAATCCCTCAGGCCATCTATGAAGTTGTAAACAGTGACTCTCATAATAAAATTCATATATGGGACTTTTCTTGAAATTATTTTCCTTTTCCAATAAAAGTCTCCTCGACCCAAATTCCAGGATGTTGAACAAACACTGCAGGACACTAACGACTCTCCTTGTCCTCCATCTTTCAGAGCCAGCATTTCAGCTACAGCTGGGTGAGAACTCTCCGCCAGAACAACACTTGCGTGTCCGCAAAAGTCGCGGAAAGAGGCGTGGCCTTGGAAGCATGTGACAACACTAAGCCCCACCTCCGCTGGCTGCACAAGTCAAACAAAATTCTGGTACGCGTTATGCAAGCACATATTAGCGTGAAGGTCCACATACATTCGGCCATGTAGTGTATAATGTATAAAGACAGATATTTATGAAGGGTAAGAACACGTCATGATTCTTGAGTTCACGCTCCATCAAAGACTACATTAAAAAAATGATAGGTCACCTTTTTCAGGAGCAGCTTAGAGGTGCACTTCAGCGCTGAGAGATGAGGCCACTGCATGATACAGTGGAATACTGGCCATTAATACACCACACCACATAGTAGCACAGAAGCTTACCATGATGTCGGAGTCACCCAGATGTGAATGGGTTCCCTTTTGCATCTGGTTCCTTTCAAGGTTTCGTTCTCATTCCATCTCAGCAAGTTTTTTCCCTCGCCACTGTCACCACTGATTATACACTCATTAAGGATAAGCATATTGAGACTAATTAATGATGCAGAAATATATATTTGTAATCTATTTCTGTAAAGTTGCCTAGGGACACTGGCTATTTCTAAAAGTGCTGCGCAAATAATTGAATGAAACCGATTCGAATCGTATTGGACGAGTTGAGGGCGGAGCATACGCTGATACATTTAGCTGTCACGTGAGAATTTGTACAGTTTTGTCGTATCACTTTGTTCACCACAAGATCGTAAAATCAGAAGTCGTATTCCTATAAAACCTGTCAAACTAATTAATGATCTTTTTTTAATATATATTTTTACTATGAATGATATTTTTCTTTCACATGTATCCGAAGTTTTCCGAGTGACTTCCTTCATGATCCCTGTGTGTGTTTGTGTTAGGCAGAGCATCTGATCGCAGACACACATTTTCAGCATTTGTGTCTGGAGGCAGGATCTGGAGGAGGCGTTGTTTCCCTTAAGCCATGCGACGCATCCAGTCCCTATCAGAAATGGCATTTCACACACTACTTTGCACAGTGAGCGCCGAAGACACACGAACTTTCCGTCTCACTTTGTCAGGATGAAGACGTTATGTTGCGTAGTACGCAAGTGAAGTATGGGTAGATGCATGCAGAGATGGCGTGTAATGTTAAAAGGTCTGCTTCTAAAGCAGTATTTCTTTTGTTTTTTTCTTTTTTTATTAGGTTATTCTGTCCCAGGGGCAGCTACACTAAATGAGTGTGTTTTTTGAGAGGACCATTTTGTACATTGTTCCGCTTGGTTGAAACAAGCATGTGTATTTAAAGTGCCTTAGTTAAAACAAAGGGGAAAAAGGTACTTAAAAGAACACATCTAATGGTACTTTGTTCTTATTAAAAAATGTTGTGGTACGATGTTAGTGATTTATAAACTTTATTATTGTAGCACAAACACTAGAAATGCTTTTAATAATAATTAAATTGTGTATACAGCGTTTACACAATCAATAAACAACGTGTTATGCTGTACATGTTCTCTGACACTAGAGGGAGCTGTTTACAATGTTTAAAAACATGTTTGGATTTTTTTTTTTCTGCTCGTTCATTTTTTTCTCCTGGTGATTCTGGATGTTACAAATAAATCAAACTGACGTTATTAAAACTTTTTTGTATGTTTGCAGCGTTTGAATAAATAATGGCTCATTCTCAACAGTTATAGTGGTTTAGGTTTTTTTTTTTGTTTTTTTACAACAAAGTAATTATAAATAAAAAAGAATTATGCATAATACATGTGAGCATATGTGCTGATTGTGATGATCATGCATGGGTATCAGAAACTTTATTTCTTTATTATTTTATAAACTGATTTCTTAACAACATGCCAACAGACCTGTTCTTTCAACATTCAAGATGTATTTGGAGTTGTGAAATTGTGATAAGATGATAAGTCTATAGATTATTGTGTAAAAAAAAAAATTCCCTTTTGAAATTGCAAGATTTTGCAAGTTTTGAAACCAAGATTAAGGACGTCAGCACTTTTTGGCACCAATAATGTGAACTAGCAACTAACAAAGGTCAGGATTAAAAAATATGTTTGCAATGCAGCAAAACACACATTTTGTTTGTTTTTGTAAAAGTCTACTAAACTTATTCTTAACAAGCATGTCTTGATTTGACCATTTTTATTTTCTCCTTCCTTGCAATAAAACCATGCTATAGCTTTATAATGAGATTTAGATCTGGCATCTGACTGAAGCTATTCATCTGATGGCCTGGATTTGTGCTTTCGATCATTATTGTGCTCGAAGGGAGAAAAAAGAAAGCTTCAGCTGTCTAGCAAAGGCCTACATCTTCTCATCATAGATTGTTATCCATAGCAGCCCATTAGCCTTGATTTTGACCAGAACCCTATAGTCCCATAATGTTTACACCACCTTGTTTCACCATAGGTATGGTGCTATTGCTGTAATTGCACCAAATATATCTTCCAGAATTACAGCCAAAGGTTCTATCTTCATCTCATCAGACCATAACATGTTTTGGGTTTATTTAGTTACGCTTGGGAATTTTTTTTATGAAAAGATCAGCTTCCATCTAGACCCCTTCCCCTGAAAGAACATGAAAGAACAAGATCACCTTGCTATGGACTGATGCCTTATCCAGGGTTTATTCCCTCTTTACCCCAGAATTCTCAGGTTACAATGGCCCTGTCAAAGATAAAGCGGCTAAAGGAGATAAAATGATTGTGTTTATTATTGTGAATACGCAAGAACAAAGTTATTAGTATTTTAACAATAAGTACTATTATACAAAGCTTTTATTTCATACTACTCTTATGTTCATCAGTCACGGTAAGCCGTATGAAAAGGTTAACAGAAGTATATAAAAAAAGTCTTCCACTGTAAAAAATTTACATGGTTACAGTCAATGAACAGGAAACACTTATTCTTTTTTCTGTGTAATTCAGGAAAGTACCGTCTTACAATAAAGCCTAGACAAAAGTTTTCTCTCTCTCTCACTCACACACTGGTTAAGTAGACAATAGCACAGATAAGAAAAGCTGTTAAACAGATCAGAGCTCTGTCACTATAGCAATTTTATATATATATCACACAGGGAATACTCACACCAGCCTGACCTCTCAGACCTGACCTCTGTAGGTTCACCACAACAGAAAGCCTTGGTTTCGTTTGCTTTAGTTTGTGTAGATGTTCAATACAGATTTATAGTAGATGAATGAGTTGAAGATACACTATATGGAAGTATTGTGACACCTAACTTCTCCAGCTATATGTGGTTCTTCCCCGAACATTTCCCACAAAGTTGGAGGAACACAATTGTATAGGATGTCTAACGAAGTGTTAGCATTCTACTCTCTGGTCACTAGAACCAGGAGACACAAACCTCTTCCAGCATGACAATGCACCTGTCCACAAAGACAACTCCATGAAGATATGGTTTATAGTTCTCACTCTCCAGTGTTCTGTATTGTTGAAAGATTTATGATCACACTCTTGATGTCACCCAAATGAGGATGGGTTCCCCTTTTGAGTCTGGTTCCTCTCAAGGTTTCTTCCTCATAACATCTAAGGGAGTTCTTCCTTGCCACAGTCACCACGGCTGCTCATCAGGGATAAATACACATCGTTCACCTTGACTGTTGATTTCTGTAAGACTGCTTTGAGACAATGTCTGTTGTGAAAAGCGCTATAGAAATAAACTTGACTTGACTATATGGGTTGGAGTGGAAGAACATATATAGACTATATATATAGGCTATAGACCTCTGATCTCAAACACACTGAACACCTTTGGAATGAACTGGAATGCTGACTGCACCCCAGGTCACTAGTATTTGACTTTACTAACACATTTGTGGCTGAATAATCACAAATCTCCACAAGCACAGTCCAAAATCTATAAATGAAGGTTATTATAACAGCAAATGGAGACTAGGTGTGGAATGAGATTTTCTAAAAGCTTACGGTCAGGTGTCCACAAAAACCTTTTTTTTTGTTATATCTGATTGGATAGAAAACGATTCCTGACACATTTTCCATGGTTCCAGATTACAGTGAATGGAGAAGCATCCAAAAAATGGTATTTTTCTATATTAATATATATTCATATATTATCACATTTGTGGCTGAATAATCACAAATCTCCACAAGCACAGTCCAAAATCTATAAATGAAGGTTATTATAACAGCAAATGGAGACTAGGTGTGGAATGAGATTTTCTAAAAGCTTACGGTCAGGTGTCCACAAAAACCTTTTTTTTTGTTATATCTGATTGGATAGAAAACGATTCCTGACACATTTTCCATGGTTCCAGATTACAGTGAATGGAGAAGCATCCAAAAATTGTATTATTCTATATTTATATATTCATATATTATTTTTGTTTATGATTCAATCTTTTTGAGGGACTATTTTGAGAGTAATTGAGGTGAATCTGTGGGAAAAAGACGGTGTTTTATCAGAAAGTCTGAGTTAATCTGATTATGGCACAGCATTGTAGATTTCTGTATTTTTTATTTTTTTTACCAGACGGTATTTGCTGTTGCACAGGTTAATATTAAAGCTATTTATTCCAATACATTGTTTCACTTTGATGCACAAAAAAAGGGATCCTGCAAAAGGATTGCTTGAAGGTGTAATCTGGTAATTTGATGAAGACACTTAATTATGTCTTTGAGGGATCTGACGGCCCCTAATATTCCTAGATGAATAGATTATTTCTGCTTAAATTAAAGCTAATGATCTGCACATAGTCTATGGCACCAAATCAAAACTCTCTCCTTGCTTTCTCTTGTACCTTTCTGTTATACTTTGATATTAGATTAGTTTACGAAGCATAGATTTATTGGAAATTGCAGTAATACCAGGAGGATTTTATCCCCAGTAGGATTACACTTTTATCCTCTTTAGTGACCAAGTACTGGAGAGTTTAAATACATAAGAATGCTGTTTTTTCACATGTTTCAGCTCAGGAGCTCAGTTTCTGTTAGCTCAAAAAATATTTACGTTCTCTGTGTGATTCTTCATCATGTTATCTTGATTATTAAGAATTTTGAAAGCACCCAGAAGACGTGTGTTATATATGGCAGCTCACATCTAAGTGAATAAATGATGTGTGTGTGTGTGTGTGTGTGTGTGTGTGTGTGGCTTTTGGTGTGTGTTTGTGTCTGTGTTAGTTATATTCAAGGCTTTCACAGCTGCATCATAGACTCGAACATCTCAATCCTCTTCCTTGTTTGGCCTCTCTGAATATTCCGGTATGACACTGTTCCGTACTTGGCATGCATCAGGTGATTAAACGGCTTGCCGTCAGAGTCGCATGCCAAGTCTAGCATGTATTCCTGCTCCGCATCCTCCAGACTCACACTGCCGACTCCTGGGAGTCCAGTCTCTTTGGCTTCACAGTGCAAAAAGGTGCTGCTCTCATCTGGGTGTGTGTTGGATAGAAAAATCAGACAGATTAAAGACTTTAAAGGTGCTGTTTCTCATTTTTAAGAGACCTCAGCTCTTTGTGAGGTAAGTCAACAAGTGTTTGAGAAACCTTCCCATTTCCCCAACAAAAGACTGTAAACTGCCTTTTTTTAAAAATAGACAGATTTCTGGTACTGGGGATGAGCTCTAGAAAAAATGCCAGAAAAAAACCTGTAAGCAGAAAACTGGTATATATATATATATAACATTTTTATTAATTTTTTTTATTTTTTTTACGTTAATAAATGAAAAATCCAAAATTTTGTCCAAAATAATAAAAGCAAAGTTATGCATTAACCTGTATTAGTTTGATTTGTTGGAACATGTGGATGATATGATACCTCAAGACCCTACTGTGAAACATTTATTTGTGCATCTGTAAATTGGGACAGTTCAGGTCTATGTCTTACTCTTTCCTCAGCAGACGATCTCACCTGAAAACTGTCGATTTATAGAATTATACTGTATCTATGATCATAATGACTGACGTGCATTACACTTTGTTAAATGTGATTATTAATTGGCTTCATTTGCTTATTCAGCCTTCTGTTATAGTATCCATATTGCAAGTGTAGAATATATACAGTATATGGTCAATGACATGTATACCTAATGATCCATACACTCACCCAGGTTCATATATTATTTCCTACCTCTCTCTTTCATCTGTGCAGCTTCAGTCAGGGCAGACACCCTGAGTGGTACTGCCGGTGGTGTTGAAAGCTCTTCGGACTGTTGTATTCTGCTGTTTGCTGCAGTGACGTCATGCACATCAGTGTCTGTAGATGATGCATTATTCGCTTTGTTTTCCATTTTACTTTTCATTTCCATCTGCATTGCAACACATTCATGCTCTAGACTTGCTTTCATTTGCCCAGTACTGCAGTCTGAAGAGCAAGCTCCTGAATTCTGCATCTGAACAGAATTAAGTTTTTCCGGCCAAATTGGTTCTCCTGAACATGGAGCCCAAATGGAGTCAAGGATTTGCTGCGGAATTTCTTCTTCTTCAGTGTAAAATACTGAATCGTCTCCTTCGGTCATAACGGGAGCTGGACGACTCATTTCATCTTCCATAGCTCCTCCACTGATGTCCACGTCCTTCTCTGGAGCTGTGTTGCTCTGAATTTGAAGCTCATTTGCATTATCTGCCATTTTAGACACACTTGTTTGCCATTTGATCACATCTAAAATTTGGTGAAATTGCTGTCCATCATTTTCCCGCACACTTACATCCTTCAAGCCTGCATTTTAATGGCCAGCCTGTGGCAGACAGGCCTTTTGTACTCATGTGTGATGTATTTCTCTAACCACTAGAGAACAGGGGATTTGTATCGGCCCAAATGAATGGCCTTTTGTCTGCTGTTCTATAACAAACAAACCATTTGTCCTTGTGTTTTAATCCTGCCTGAGGTATTTTAAGGCCTGATTAACATTCTCAGTCATGGAGGATTTGTGCCTGCTATGGCCACCAATTTTGTTCATTATGCACAGCATTAGCTAGAATAGTAACACACTCTGTCTGGAATTGGTTATAATTACACACAATGCAACCTACAACTTTTATTTGATTTACTAATCTGATATTGAGCTTGAAAATGTTTTTAAATGTCCTTAAACACTGATACAGCATTGGATCCACCAATAATTTATTATTCTAGGACAAATTAGTGTAAGTACTTTATTTTGACATTAGGATGTGACATTAATCAAATTACTGTTGTTAATTAGTAATTTGGAATCCCTGCAATGAATGATGCTAAATTTGCTAACATTCAGAGCATACTGTATTGTTCTTCTTTTTTTCAGATGTTTCCATTAGGGGTCACGGCAGTGGATCGTCTGTCTCCATACCCCCTTGTTCTCTAAATCTGCCTCTTTCCAACCAACTACCTGCATGTCTTCCCTCACCACATCCATAAACATCCTTCTTGGTCTTCGTCTTTTCCTCCTTCCTGGTGTCTCCATCCTCAGCATTCTCCTATCGATATACCCCATGTCCCTCCTCTGCACATATCCAAACCATCTCAATCTTCCTACCTCACCTTGTCTCCAAAACATCCTACATGCACTGTCCCTCTAATAAACTTGTTTCTAATCCCGTCCAACCTCATCACTCATCACAAAATATCCGCATCTTTAACTCTGCTACCCACCACAGTCCGATACACTTTCCCTTTCACACAGATTTCCTTCTATCTCAAATCGCAAATCCGGCCTGCACTCTTTCCATTACTTTGCACAGTTGACCAATCAATATAGATGCAGTCTGTATGAATGTCCATACAAATGTACAGATGTGTTTTCAAACAGATCGAGGGACAGAAGGGACCAGATCAGCTTTTTCATGATATATTCATCAAATTTGAAATATACATTTATGAGACATGTGGCTTTCAACCATTTTTCTGGGTTGCTCCAGGACTGATTTCATGTATTTGTATATGAAAAAAATAAACCTTAATTTCAGTTGAAAATTTTTTTGGAGCATTAATAACTCTGGAAGATGGATAATAAAGCCCAAAGTGTCTTCTTCCAAAGATACCTAAAATTGTGTATAAATAATTGGGAGTTGTGAATTTCAGAGTCAGTCAGTGTCATTGTGGATCTAGCAAAGCTAGATGAATAGAGAAATTTTGCATTTTAATATCCACACTCATACATACATACATACATACACACTCATACACACAAATGTGGCTTGTTGAATGAGAATGTAAGTAACAATTTAAAAATGATCGCGTAGCATTAAATATTAACTAGTATAAACAAAGAATAAAAGAGGGGATTCTGATTGACAGTGTCTATCTTAACTCTATTTGTAAATCCACCGATCCCACACAGAGTTTGGAAACCACTAATTTAGACTTGCATATGTATTTACCCTCTTGAATTTTTCACCTCCCTTGCACAAATATCTCCAACTTTGCTAATTTCAAATTATTATTGAATGAATTATTGCATTAACTATGCAGAAAATTCAGAAATGTACACAGCACTTTGATACTGAAGCAATTAATTTTTTCACTGTGTACTGGTAACTGTATATGACTGACAATAAAGACACTTTAATTGACTTGATTCAGGAAGTGGATGTACATAACAGTGAATATTGATCTTTGATGGAGAAAAAATGTGACCCTGGTAGTAATAATGCCATCTTTAGCTAGTCAAATTGCACTGAGAGCGAAAAAGGTGGATGCTAGTAAAGAGTAAACTAAATACAAATAAAACAAATTGGAAAACTAGAGGCACCAAGGACAATGCTAATACTAAGCAAGGCCAGGTAAAACAAGCGTAGCACAATATCACAAGCACAATACTTCAAAAACCAAATCAGGAAAACTCAGGGACATAAATAGAAACAGGCGTGCACAACCATAGAAGAAAATGGAACACAAGATTTTTATTTGCAAGTGAGTAAGGCTGCCCTCTGGTGTAGAGGGGAATTGTCCATAACGGTTTTCCATGCTGTACTAAATGATAATTGTTTCATATTCAAAAATTTCTATAATGTATTTAATGGTGCTTGGCAAGATATTTTATGGTTAGATTTTTTTGTAATCAAAGACTGAATTTTTTTGGATGATTTGTTCTGGATGATGGCAGCCTGGGCTTCATAATGCTGTTTGTTTAGATATGTTTACTAACAAAATCTGGGGCATTCCAGGAACAGGGGTATTTATAGTCTCTTCGATCACATCAAAAGAGTGAAACATAGACATGTTGCTCTCCTTGCCCACTGCAAGCATGCTACACATGCATCTGAGGTTACCTGGCATGATTTTTATTTATTTATTTATTTATTTAATTGTATTTTGTAGGTGATAATGTAGTGCCTGACTCATTTGTGCAAACAACAACAACAAAACAGAAGCAGAAAAAAAATATTTTGGAATCATTTTTACGTATTGAGAAAAAATGAGAGCATTTGTTTACATAGAAGTGACACGTTTGTTTTTGGCACATTATCAGAACCAGGCGTGCAACTGCAGATTTGCTGACGGGTGTGCAAGATCATCGTTGCTGCATACCTTAACCTCAACCCCAACCCCATCCCACCGCCATCCATGGATTTTATTCCATTAACTTTAACATATTATATATTTCCCCCCACAGATTATATTTGTAACATACAACTTTTCATATAAAATACAGTTGAAACCAGATATTTACATACACTTTAGAAAAAACACAAAAACTTTTATTTCTTTACTGTCATACATTAAATAATGTAAACATTTTCTTTTTTAAATCAATAAATAATAATTTATGCAAATTTTGCATTTGTTTAATGTCAGAATCGAGCGAGGGAGAATTTTTATGTATTTTTATTATCACTTTCATCAAAGTCAGAAGTATGCATACACTAAGTTTATCGTGCTTTTAAACAAAAAAAACTCCAGATGATTCTATTCTGAGCTTAAGAAGCCTCTGATAGGTAAATTGATTCCATTTGAGTTAATTGGTGGCACACCTGTGGATGCATATAAAGGCACACCTCAAACACAAAGCCTCTTTTTTTGACATCATGGGAAAATCAAGAGAAATCCACCAAGACATCAGAAAAAAAATTGTTGACCTAAAAGGAATATGGCTTATCCTTAGGTGCAATTTCCAGATGCCGTAAGGTTCCATGTTCATCCGTTCAAAACATAATACACAAGTATAAAAACCATGGGAGTGTACAACCATCATACCGTTTAAAAAGGAGACGGATTCTGAGTCCCAGAGAGGAATGTTTTTTGTTGCGAAATGTGCAAATCAACCCCAATACAACAGCAAAACGTCTGTGGATATATTAAAGCAACATCTGAAGACATCAGCCAGGAAGTTAAAGCTTGGGCACAAATAAGTCTTCCAAATGGACAATGTGGTAGCTCCAGTGGTTAAGGCGTCAGGTTACTTATTGGAAGGTTGGGGGTTCAAGCCCCGGTATCGCTAAGTTGCCACTCTTGGGCCCTTGAGCAAGGCACTTAACCCTCCGTGCTCCAGGGGTGCCATATCAGGGCTGACCCTGCGCTCTGACCCCAGCTTGTTCAGAATATGCGAAGAACAAAATTTCACTGTGCTGTAATGTATATGTAACAAATAAAAGCTATTCTATTAACATAGGTATTATATATTATGCAAACTATATTGTGCTAAGAATGCTTAAGAATTGGTAACTCATAAGCTTATTCGAATGACCAGCCTCAGAAACGTCAGAGTTTAAGTGGCAGACATATTTTAACATCCACTGTTCAGAGGAGACAGTGTGAGTCGAGCCTTGTGGCAAAGAAACCATTACTTCAGAAGAACATCAAACAAAAGACTTTTTGGTTCTAACCACTGAGTCTTTGTTAGACATACAGATAGCAAATGGACAGTTCCTGAATGTGTGGTTTCCACTGTAAAGCATTGAGGAAGATGGTGTGGGGGTGCTTTGCTGGTGAAATTGTTGGTAATTTCTTCAACATTGTGTCCACAATTAACCAACATGGCTACCACAGCATTTTGCAGTGACACACCATTCTTCTGGTTTTCATACTGTGGAACGATAATTTAGTTTTCCAACAGGGTAATGACCCCAAACATACCTCTAGGTTAAGTAAGAGCTATTTGTTCAAGAATGAGCACGATAGAGTGTTGCATTAGATGGCCTGGCCTCCATAATCACCAGATCTTAATCCAGGTGAGATGGTTTAGGATGAGTTGGACTCTAGAGTGGAGATAATAACAGCCAACAAGCACTTCGACAACTCTGGGAACTCCTGAGAATCTCCTTAGTTATAATTTTTATAGTTCTCATCGCACAGTACTGTATAATCAGAGTATACAGCAGGTTTACTGGTCAGCGCTAGCTTGTGTTTTGTGTTTTGTCTTGTGTTGTCTGTCTGCACTGTCTGTCTGTGCTGTTTTTCGTCTGCACTGTTTGCACTAGGTTGCACTCGATGTTGGGTGTTGTAGTTCTACGTTGTTTAGTGTAGCACCAGGGTTCTGAAGCAACATTGTCGCGTTTTGTCCGTGTACTGTGTACCACTGTGTATAGTAGAAATGACAATAAAAGCCTCTTGACTTGACTTGAAGATTGAAAAAAACAATCCAAGTGACCACCTTATGAGGTTGACTGAAAGAATGCAAAAAGTGTGCAGAATCTAAAATATAAAGCATATGTTGGGTTGTTTAACACATTTTTGTGTAATGCATAATTCCATACATGTTCTTTCATAGTATGGATATCTTCAGTATTAATGTACTTCTTCTTCTTCTTTCGGCTGCTCCCATTAGGGGTCGCCACAGCGGATCATCCGTCTCCATACCACCCTGTCCTCTACATCTGCCTCTTTCACACCAACTACCTGCACGTCTTCCCTCACCACATCCATGAACCTCCTTCTTGGCCTTCCTCTTTTCCTCCTACCTGGTGGCTCCATCCTCAGCATTCTCCTACCAATATAATTCATGTCCCTCCTCTGCAAATGTCCAAACCATCTCAATCTCGCCTCCCTCACCTTGTCACCAAAACACCCTACATGCGCTGTCCCTCTAATAAACTCATTTCTAATCTTATCCATCGTCGTCACTCCCAACAAAAACCTCAACATCTTTAGCTCTGCTACCTCCAGCTCCACCTCCTGTCTTTTACTCAATGCCACTGTCTCTAAACTATACAACATCTCAGGTCTCACCACAGTCCTATAAACTTTCCCTTTCAATTTTGCAGATACCCTACTATCACAAATCACTCCTGTCACTCTTCTCCACCCACTCCACCCTGCCTGCACTCTTTTCTTCACTTCTCTAACACACTCTCCATTACTTAATGTACAAGGTTGAAAATAAGAAAAATAAGAAAATCTACTGTGGGAGAAGATGATGTATGTCAAAATATTTGACTTGTACTGTATGTAATTTCTGCTGCTCTCAGGTCATCCAACAGCCATTTTCACATAACTGCTGACTTCACTCTCAACTTTTTTTTGTCTGAGTGCATTTTGTTAAATCGTGTATGAACTTGCAATCGTGTTGTACTGACAGGGATGTTTGTGGTCTTTTTTAGTGCTCTGTAGCATTTTTTAAATCAAGACTTGTTTACTGGTTTTCTCAGTCGTTTTGGAGCGTTTTTCAGATCAGAAATGAAATTCTAAAAACTTCTTGTTCAACCTCCACATCATTTAATCACATGTGCACATTGTAAAAACATCTCTTATTGCTTTGATCAAATTGCGAATGCTTTTGTTTCCTACATTGTCAGTTGTTTATGTTATGGATCAAAATATATTATACTGGTTTTACCTGAATAGTCTTAACCCCCAAAACATCTCGGCATCAGTTCATGGTATAAGGCATTGAATGCAAAATAGTTAAACCAGATTTCTATTAAACTTTGATTCTGTAAATGTGATACGAATTGTGCAGATGAATCTTGAATGTCACTAATAAAGGCAAGTGTAAGGCATCAGATCAACCAATGATAAATGTCAAAAGTGAATTTGGTGAACCTTTAATTGCTGAAAGACAGAGCGAAACACAGACTTACAATTTCTGAAAATGGATAAAGAACCAGGAAACAAACAGACACAATCACAGTATGGTAAAAGTGTAAATCCTGTCCGGTTTCTTGCAATCAATATAAATCAAATATGCAATCAAATAAATGAAATTGCTGCCATACAGAATACATTCAGCCTTGTGCATTTTCATACTGTAGTTTACATAATAAAGGATTTTGAAAACTGAGAAAAACTGGAATAATGTTGTCCCTGAAGAATTTACAGAGTTCTTTAAACTTCATCACTCCTTGCATAAAATGCTTGTAACCAATGGCAACTTTTTCTAAAGACAATTGACATAAGAAGATTATATATTTATAATTATAAAGTCAAAAGACATTAAGTGTGTATACTTCTGGGCCATATAATGGTTAAACTCCCATTATAACCATTATATATTTTAACAACATATTAGTGGTCAGAAAATGAACATGAATGTAACAGACTCATCAGACTCACCTGTGCCATCTCTTTTCCATTTTATTTTTTTTTTTACTTTTTAATAAAAATGGCAGATAAAGCCAGGAGATCACCTGAAATCTGTCAGTATTGAGAGACAAACCCTGCCCCCTATCAGTACTAATTGATATCATCTGCTTTAGTCCTAATTGATGGCCTATAAAGGCACACAGAAAAGACTTCATGATGGGTAAAAGCAAAGAACTCGCTCAAGATCGTCGTAATCTTATCGTTGAAAAGCATTTTGATGGGAATGGTTATAGGCACATTTCCAGAATGCTGAATGTTCCTGTAAGCACCGTGGGGGCCATTATCCAGAAATGGAAAAAGCATCAGTTCACCAAAAACCGGCCACGATCAGGTGTTCCACATAAGATCCCTGTCCGAGGAGTCTAAAGAATAATCAGGATAGTTCGCCAAGACCCGAGAACCACTCGGGCAGAACTTCAGGAAGACCTTGCATCAGCAGGTACTGTTGTTTCAAAGAAAACTTTAAGCAATGCACTGAACCGCCATGGCATCCATGCATGCTCACCACACAAGACTCCATTGCTGAACAAAAAGCATGTTGAGGCTCTGTTAAAGTTTGGGAAAGAGCATTTGGAGAAGCCTGTGGATTATTGGGAGACTATAGTATGGTCAGATGAAAGCAAAATTACACTTTTTGGCAGTCATTCTACACACCATGTTTGGAGAAGAAATGGCACTGCCCACCACCTCAAGAACACCATACCAACAGTTAAGTTTGGGGGTGGAAGCATCATAGATTGGGGCTGCTTTTCAGCAAGGGGTACTGGCATATTATTGAAGGCAGGATAAATGGAGAAATGTACCGGGACATTCTGGATAAAAAACTGCTGCCATCTACCAGAAAGCTGAAAATGAAAAGGGGGTGGACATTATAGCAAGACAATAATCCCAAACACAAGGCCAAGGAAAAAATGAAGTCAATCACTGACCTAAATCCTATAGAAAATCTATGGAGAGAACTGAAGATCAAAGTTCCTAAAAGAGGCCCAAGGAACCTTCAAGATTAAAAGACCATTTGTGTGGAAGAATGGGCCAGAATCACTCCTGAGCAATGCAGACGACTGGTCTCTCCATACAAGAAGCTGTAATCACCAACAAAGGCTTTTCTACAAAGTATTAAATAAAGTGTGTTCAATACTTATTCCCTGTGTCATTTCACTTTATTTATTATGACTCAACTTGTATACTTAAATGTTCTGATTTCTTTGTATGAATTCAATATATGGCTTGATGGCTACATCTGGTGTATATTTTGTGTCAATAGCCCACTTAGAAATCCCCTTACTGATAAAAATGCTAATGTGTCAAATACTTATTTTTCCTGCTGTATATGTATACCAATACTTATATTATATATTACAACTGATACATGCTGTTCCTTTCTCAAATCCCCTTTGCTCCTTTGTAGTTGTTCACCTTTTGTATGTGGTTTCTCACACAGAAGCTGCAGGCTTCGACCAGAGAAAGCCACAGAAATCGTGTCGTGCTGCACGTGTGCGTGTGTGGGGGAAAAAGAAAAAGAAAGCATTGGTGTTCGTGGTGACAGTCTCGGGACAGTTCACTGTGGGAAAGATTTAAAAGGTTGAGAAGATGTATCATTATTTTGCATCCGGTGTGATTTGAAAGTTGACTTTTACAATACAATGTGCAGCAAATGATTGCAGTTGAGACCTCAATACAATTATATCTGACAAAAATTATTTCATAGTATATAGGGACAAAAGTTTATGAATGACCGACCATTATGTTGTTATGTGCATTTTGAACATCCCATTCCAAATGTTGTCATTTGAACTTTTCCAGTTTTTCACTAGTAAGTGCATTCTCAAAATAAAAATATGTGTACAAACAACACAATACATTGAATTTCTTGCAAAAGCATGTACTTTTCCTCAAACTCCTTGAATTCAATGAACATTGAATCATTCCCATCAGAATTAATATTCCCTTTGTCATTGTTCACAAACAAGTTCGTCAAAATGTTTAGTCATGTTGTCAGTAACTGACACAGTTTCAGTACTTCTTGATATAAACCACGGTTTGGATCACAGTGGCTGAAAATAAACAAAGTTGAATTTCTTTTTTATGGCATCTATGAATATCAGAAGCACAAAAAAGTAAATTTATTGCAAGAGACCGGACAGGATTCACAATTTTACTGTACTGTATTTGTGTCCGTTTGTTTCTTGGTTGTTCATCCATTTTCAGAAATTGGTTTTCTGTGTTTTGTTTTGTTGCCAAATGTAGGTTCACAAGATTCACCTTTGACCTGTTTTAGAGAGTTGATTAGTTGATCGTTGATTGGTGCCGTTCACACGCCTTCATTGGTGAAATTCAAGATTCATCTGCACAATTTATATTACATTTACACACACACACACAAAAAAAAATGTTTAATAGAAATGTAAGGGTTGACAGATTCTGACAATTGTTTTAACCATTTTTAATTTAATGACTTATGCCATGAACTGATGCCAAAGATGTTTTGGGGTTCAGGTGAAATCGGTATAATATATTTTGATCAACTGATAATGTAGGAAACAGCAGACAAATAGATGCAGAACTCGCAAACTTCCCGTACCACCCAGAGATGTACCAGTGCCAATTGGATCCCACTACATGTGTGGAGTTTTGACATTGGACCTCCTGGACTGTTTAAAGGCTCTGGCATGGAGAAGCTGATGTTGGATCTGCGATGATCGAAAATGTTAAGCTATTTTATGAGTTGCTCAGTAGCTCCTAGTTTTATAACCACAATGACTGTATAAGACTGTAAAAAAGAACATTACTCATAATCTTACACTCCAGTGCTCATGTTAGTTCTCACTCTCCAGCGTTCTGTATTGTTGAAAGATTTATGATCACACTCTTGATGTCACCCAAATGAGGACGGGTTCCCCTTTTGAGTCTGGTTCCTCTCAAGGTTTCTTCCTCATAACATCTAAGGGAGTTTTTCTTTGCCACAGTCGCCATGGCTGCTCATCAGGGACAAATGCAAACTGACTTGACTTAAAACTTGACTTGTATAGTACAGTAAAAGTGTGAATTCTGTCTGGTTTGTTATTACTGTTTAACTGTGCAATAATGTCAATAAAAAAGTTTTTTAAGCAACACGATCAATAACAATAATTGTACCCATGTGCAATATGTTTAACAGCGTAACTCGTGGTCTTATATATTTTTTCATCTTTTGTATTTATACATTGTGTTGTGTATATACTATATACTGTATTATGTTTCTACTTTTTTTTTTTTTTACACACACACACACACACACACAGGATGAACTGTTTTTTTTTTTTTTTTTATATATTTGTACATTTCTTTTTTTTTGGCTGCTGTAACAGAGAAATTTTCCTAATCTTATGTTATCTTATCAATATAAATCAAATATGCAATCAAATAAATACATTTGTGCTGCTGAAATTCATAGATGGCAAAAAGAAGGAAGTCAAATTCTGTGTATTTTTTTTAATTCACTGTGATCCAAACTGTAGTTAAACTTCTGCCGGTAAGAAATCTTGAAACTGTGCACCATCATACTGACAACATGACTAAACATTTTGACGATTTTGTTGTGAACAATGACAAAAGATCTTCTTATTCTGATGAAAATTAAGAAACGAAATGTGCTGTGTGTACACATTGTTTTGAGAATGCATTTACTATTGTGCAAATATTAAGGATGATATGAGAAATGCTCCAAAGCAACTGAGAAATCTTATCACATTTTATCAAATCATCGAGAAATGTTTTTATGATGTGCTTAAAGTGACTAAATGATGTGTAGGTTAAACAAGGAGTTTGAAGAATTTCATTTCTGATCTGAGAAACGCTGCAAAGCGACTGAAACAAACTGTAAATGAATGTATTCACAATTTGAACAAACAACTAGAAATGCTTTTGCAATGTGCACTAGTGACTAAATGATGTGGAGGTTAAACAAGGAGTTTTAAGAATTTCATTTCTGAACTGAGAAACGCCCCAAAGTTGTGAAGAAAATCTTGTCCTTTGAATTTAGAATATTTTTTGCAGACTTCCTCATGCAGTGAGAATAAAATAGGAATGTAAGACAAAATTTACATTAAACATTAATATAAAAAAATAGGAATAAAAGTAGTGTGCTTAAGGACCGTTACAAAGTACTGTGTATATGAATGACTAATGAGTACTGATTTACATGATCACTTTCCATGCAACCGGAGTTTCACATGTGAGTCAGGAGCAGCAGCAAAACTGCAAGCATTTTCGTTTAAAGATCATTTAATGAATCTCTTTTCGAAAATATTTCTCTAATAATTTTTCAAACATTTTAGATATTCTGTTTGTTCTCTGCGTTGTGGAAGCATGGGTATATAGTGCTGGTAAGTGATCCAGCATCACCTGCAGAAAGCAAAATAGAATCGGTAGGGTAGCACCTTTCTCACAGCCACATCCTGTTTTGAACATTTTTCAGATATATATCTGTGGTTAAGGGCTGTGGTTTTAAGCTCACGAAGCCCATCTCTGTGCAGCTCACTATAATCATTTACACAGAAAGAAAGGTCTGTTTTGTTAGATATTATATATATATGAAAATGTGTGGAAAAAAACACAAAGACGACTTTATTATGTACATTTGCATCATTGCTTGCTTTTATTTGTTGCTACACACAGTGATATGTACATGTGGGTCAACTGGAATATTGCATGAGCACACTTGAACTCATTCACACTTTCTCCTGTTCACATGAAGTTCTTTAATGCAGG
>MU551688.1:351203-485592 GCA_024362625.1 Silurus asotus | reverse complement strand
TGTTGTATCTTCACTAAATTCTGCACTAAACACTGTACCCTGCATTACTATCTCATGCACATATGGGAGGGTCTACATGCTGGGGTTTGTGTGTGCGTGTGTGTGTGTGTGTGTAATGCTGATGTGTGGCTTGCCCTATAGTAGCCCAAGCCATAAAGGGACTTGATTCTATACTGTCATAGGTTCTAGAATGTCTCTTGCTGGAATGCTACAGTACACGTCCCTGAATGCCAAATAGACCAAGGTCTTGTAAAGAGGATATACGTTTATGTATTGGTCCAAAAAATATTCAAAGTTTACTGAAAACCATGTCATTTCCAAGTGATCCATGTGATCCAAGTGATCACTGAATCCAAAGCAAAAGAAAAAAAGAAACATCAATTGAGTGCAAGTTGTTACCTATTTCTTTCACTCTCTCACAAAAGAAATAAAACAGAAACAAAGGGGAGTTATATGAAAATAATCATGAGAGGTGTGATGCTTTTCATCTCTCTTCTCAAGCTCGTTTTCTCACCATTTGCTCTTCCTTCTCTCTCTTTTTTTTTTCACTTGTTCACTTCACTTCACTTGTTCCCACACGAGTCTCTTTATTCAGTCATTTCTTGACCATTTTCTTTTACTTCTGCTTTTTCAAAGAGTCATTCCCTGACTATTCTTTCTTACTACTCTCTCTTCAAAGAGTCATTTTCTTACCATTCTCTGTCTTCTCTATCCTAAATAAGACAAAAACAAAGCTCTGAAGACTTGCCCTTGGAGAAACACCTACTGAAGGACACTGGAGACCCCATCCATACATTCAAAATAAATATCTTCTTTTGGAGATATGATTTTTTTGTCTTGCAACAGAACTACTGTCACTGCTGCTGTAAAAAAGAAATCAACAATCACATTTAATCAAATCACAAGTAGGTTTTAAACACAGCGAGGAGGTGAAGGGTAGATTTCATTGGGTTCATCGCCGTGCATCAGACCTCAACATGCTTAGCAGCATTGCCAAACATCTTTTCTTTTTTCTTATGTTGCTTAACCTTCTGGCACAGACCACATCAATCTGTTTAGCTTCAGCATTAAAACCATAAACCTTCTGCCGGTAGTGTGTGCAAACATGCACATGTTGACTGTAGGTGGCTTCCTGTCTTTTTCTACATATCGATCTGGACAGAAAACCGTTTAAATGGCATTTTCCAGCATATCATTATCAACCTGGAGAGTTTAGGTCTTTTAAACATCACGTGTCCACCTTGTTAGATGTCTACAGTACGTTCGTCTTAAAGAGTTCCACCTTGTTTTTAGCTTTGTGCCAGCAGTCTGTCTCAAGTGGTTTCCTCTTCTTCTAGAGAATAGTTCAGTTTAGGCAATAACTTCAGTAGACTTTTTCTCATGCTAGCCTTCCTCCCTCGGCGAGGCAGAGTGGCGAACACAGAGCTGGAGGAGGACGAGGATGCTCGGGTGTTATCCCATGTAGGAGACTGGCAACCATTGCTGCTGCTTCCACTGCTGATGCTGCGGGTTCGGGAGAGAGTTGGCCTCTTTGGTCCCCCCTCTGGCTGAAACATAGTGCTAAATATGTCACAGTTGGGTGTGTTAGGGCTGCATGGGCTAAGGTCATCAAACACGTCCTCGTTGACCTCATCTGTCAACACGCTCAGCCAGCTGCTGTCACTGGAGAAACGATGTCCACACCGACTAGTAGGAGACGACAAAGACATGAGAGATTCCATAGAGGGGTGCTCAGAGCTGATGTTCAGATTCCCTGTGGAGAGAATAAATACATTATTATTAAATAAATAATATGACACACAGACACACAAACAGACAGACAGACAGAAAGAGAAGGAGAACGGTAGACAATTTAGATAGATGGCATTTGCATGGCATTTTGATCTGATGTATTTTTTTAAATTATTTGTGGTTCTAAGATGAGATTCTGGGCTGAAATATAATTATTATTCATAATATCATAATCACATTCACAGTAGAGGAAATGATTAGGTTTGCTCATATAAAGCCACAGAGTGGGTGTAGTACCGAGCACTTTGAAAATACTGATAACAGAAAGCAAAAATCAAGAGGAAGAGGTTTGGCGAGGCCATAGTGTTCTTTTTTTTTTTTTTGAGAAGAAGAACAGCAGTAAATACAGCTCTCACACTTCTAACAGGATGGGGTGCCGCCCTGTCTTTTTTCTTTATTGGGTTTTAACTGAGATCAGTTCTGGGAAATGGCTGAGCTGATTGTTAACCAGCAGGGTAGTGAAGAAATCTGATATAAATATATATATATATAACACATTTGCTCTGTCATTTTGCTCAAACACCCATTGGGTGGTTTTGATTGTCGATAAACAATCAATGAAACAATTAACATACTGAAAATGTTTTATGGTAAGTGTAGCAAAATAAACCTGCTGTATTTATACTTGACATGCCTCTTGAATCTCTAGTTCAATGGGATATTTGTGGAAAAGTACACAATCTGAGATTAAAAGTTAAATCAGATCATGTTTAATGCAGGAGGTTTTTTGTTTAAAAAACGCTTTGTTGTTTTAGTGGTTCAGTAAAACCATTTCATTTTGTTTTTGCAAACAGGCTATTAATTCATTACCAATGCTTCCTGGAACTGAATGAATTTGGTTTTGTGCAGGAAGCATCTTCAGCATTTGAGGTGCTCTGATTAAAAATGCTGATTGGTTTGCTGGCCATTAAACAAGGTTTTCTTGTCTGATTTGGTGTCGCATTTCTCCTTCTGCTGTAAGAATGATTTCCTTTGCAGGAAGTCAGCTCAGCACCCAAAAGTATTTTATCAACAAAAAAAAGCTTGTTTTCTACAGATGGAACTTCCCCCGACATAAAGATCGAACATTTTCTCTTTATTCCCACGTCACACTCGAAGGCAACCTGCATTAACTGAATGACAGTGGTGTTAGATGAGGTAAAGGATGTGTGTGTGTATATATGTGTGTGTGTATGTGTGCGCATATTTATGTGGTTTTTCAGATGTATTATTTTCTTACCTCGAGTAAGACGCTTTTCCTGTATGGTGAGTTCCTGCAGCTCCAACCATTTCTCGTGCAATGTTTGCTACATTGAAAAGAAAAAAAAGAAAAGAAAATCACACTCGTGCATGCATGAGAATATGTAACATAGTCGTTCTGGGAAATCTACATCAGCAGGAATTTACAGTGAAGTGAAGTGAAGAATTGTGATTTGTGGATGGAGAAGCAACTTTTTAACTGCCAGTCATCTGTTTGATATCAATCTTATATACCGTATTTGGCCAGAAACTTTCCAGGCAAAATGTTTACTGGGGGTTAACACCAGGTTAACATAACTTGATGTGTCAACTATAAGAAGTCGTACATGGCCATACATTTCCTCATAATATCATGTTGAGTAAGTTTTCAACTTCATAATGGTAATACTTTATATTTTAAAATCCTACTTTTTTATCTTGGGGTGAAATTGTTAAATAGCTACGATGAATAGTTAAATGTACATAATTCTAGTTTCTTCAGTTTAAAACATTTCTGCAGTCAAAATATATGTTCTGTGGTCCGATATTTTTTAAATGGCCCCCTTTTTTATTTAAAATGCTAGAACTGTGTGTTTGAAAAGAAACAGGGCAAAAGACATTCTGTAGTTTTTAGAATTATATATAATAGAAATTGTAAAACTTTGTGCTATGCTTTTACATACCTTAAGCATGCGCATCTTCTTTTCCAGCTCAATTCTTTTGACCACACTGCCACTGACTGTCTCCATTCTAGACACACACATACAGACAGACAACAGCTGTATAGGTTACGGTTCATAGACCAAAAAAACAAGACAAACTTCCTTTATTTTCTCAATTAAATAAACGTTCAAGTGCGGGATGAAACACTGGATTTATTTTGTGATACTCGATAGTATCTTTTCAGCTGAACTCACTTTAGCATGTTCACAGACTCTCGGATCAGTTCAATAATCTGGTGATGGGTGAATCCTTTGATGATGACCCCATTTACCGTCAATATTATGTCACCTATAAGAGAGATACAAGCAGGGGGAGAAGAAATACAAGATTTGGTAAGAGATATGCATCAGATGACCCAGATTGTAGACCTAGATGCTTGTGGTGTCAGTAATAAATGAAAAAGTGAGTGTTGAAAAAATATACGAATACACATGAAAAAAGAAATATAATTCTTGTACAGAGTCCTAAATTATTGTTCAAATATATTGTGTAGTATATTAGTAACAGCTTTGAAATGAACTGCAAGGTTTAGAGTTTGTCCTGAAAGTTTAAACGGTTAACAAACAAACAAAAAAAAAAGGAAGTGCATTCCGGCCATGTTTACATTGAAAATGTCAGTCAATGGAAAAAAAAACTAGTGGTGTGTGTATGTGGGTTTCAGAAATAGCATAAGTGGGCGCAGTAAACAGGGTACCAATGTGAAAAAGAGCGGAGTGAAGGGGTCAGGTCATGAAGGTGTGGTCATGTGTCAGTCTGTGGAAAGGAAGTCGCTTTAGCGCACAGGCTGTGTGTGTGGGTGTGTATGTGTGTATCTCACCCGCAGTCAGGCCTGCTGTCTCTGCAGAACTACCCTCCTGCACACTGCAGACAAATGTACACATCTCCAATTCAGTGCTGTGACTCTGCTGAATCCCGTACGTCTGCAACACACATGAAAGCAACAACTTAAATAAATGCGATCTATGAAAAAAATATCATAGGATTGTTCAGGAACTGTTTCTCTGCATATCTTGCAGAAGTCCCAGTGTGTGGGCGCTTCTTGTGCATTGATCAGTATAAACATATATTCACTTCCACCTTATTCAAAAACAGGATGAAAAGCTGCATTGAAACCGTAACCCGCCAAGTTGCCTGAAACTCAAATGAGGAAGCAAATGTACCTGAACTTCAAACCCGAATGCCTCATTGTCTTGTTTTTCCAAAACAACCAACGTCCTGAAAGAGACAGAGAACAAATGGTGGTCATTCTTTAGCCACAGAGTAACCATGTTGGTCTATGGTTAAAAAGTGTCAATGTTCATTCATACATTTGTATTAAAAGTTTTAAGGGTAGAAATTTTTCAAGATACCTCTGAGGATCTGTGTAGTCTACTAGTGAGTTGGAATATGTTCGGCATAACTAAAAATAAAAGAAACACTTTGGATTTAGCACCAATTTATTAATCAACATGATCAATAATGAAAAGGACTATTAACATAACCGTAGCTTAAGACCAATTATTATTAGTTATTAATATCGGAATCAATGTTCATTCATACATTTGTATTAAAAGTTTTAAGGGTAGAAATTTTTCAAGATACCTCTGAGGATCTGTGTAGTCTACTAGTGAGTTGGAATATGTTCGGCATAACTAAAAATAAAAGAAACACTTTGGATTTAGCACCAATTTATTAATCAACATGATCAATAAAAAAAAGGACTATGAACATAACCGTAGCTTAAGACCAATTATTATTAGTTATTAATATCGGAATATGCAGTATATGTCTATAGATAGATAGATAGATAGATAGATAGATAGATAGATAGATAGAATTGCAAAATATGCTGTACATGCATAACTTGTCTGATACTACATTACAGAGTAAAATGTTTTTATTATAAAAAAAATCATAATTTCCTAATTAAAATGCAGATGTATAAAATTCATGAGAAAAAACACAGCCATCCAAACAATGCACTTTTTAACCGATGTTGTAACACATCATGCACAGATATCAAACTACAACACACCTGCTCTCGTCCCCGTGTCAGCGTCCCTGAAGTGTTCTCTTTGCTTTTTGACTGTTTTCCATTAGTTAAAGATCCCCGTCTCCAGCGTGGACCCTTCCTGGTGGTATTTTCCTTTAGACAAGAGTCCAGGCTCTTCTGCTGCTGCAGAACGGTCTTACGGTTCATGTTCAAAGTCATGGTCCTGCACTCACTCTGCCTTCACTCATAGCTGCTACTGAATCTGACCAACATGACAGCAGCAGGCTGAGTATGAATGTGACAAAGCGGATGTGTGTCATGTGACTACTGGGAGACCTGTGTATGTGCTTGTGTGTGTGTGTTTTCCTCTCAGACTTTTGCAGTTCGCTTTCTCTTCCGCCAATCTTATATGTTTTAACTGTGGTGAAGTGAACCGTGTGTGTGCTTGTCTGTTTCTCTCTTCCTTCTCCATTTTTTCCTTTGATGATTCTCATCTCAGACACACATCGGTTCCTTAGAACTCATCTGTTTCCTCTCGACTGTAAGCATTTTGACATCGGTTCAAAGACCACAGCTGTTTAGTCACATAATATTGTAAAAAGATTCTGAGAATTTGGAGAAATCGCAAGGGAAAAGGGCAAAAATGTATGTTGGATACCTGTGATTTTTGAGCTCTCTTAAAAACATGATTCTCTAATGGAAATCACTGCATGGCTGCAGAATTCAAACACCTCCAGAAATCATTGTCTTTACCAGATCATCCATAAATGCAGGTTAAAGCTCTTTCATGGAAAAAAAAAGCCCATATGTGAACATAATTCAGAAACACTGCTGTTTTCTCTGGGCCAAGGTATATACAGGTTTAGAGCAACCTATGGTTCCATCTAGATGATGTCCTTCAGTGAAGGCCTTGCATATTTAAGCAAGACAATGCTAAATTGCATCATGTATCTAATACAACAGCTTGGCTTTGTAGGAGAAGAGTCCTGGTGCTGAACTGGCCTACCTACAGTTCACTAAATGAAAGCATTTAGTGCATCGTAAAACATAATATATGACAAAGAAGACCCAGGACTGTTAAACAGCTAGAATCCTGTGTCAGACATATATGAGACAACATTCCTCATCTAAAAGTCAAATGGTCTTCTCAGTTCTGTTAAAGAATAGGGGAAGCTACATTGTGTTAATCATGAGCTGTCCTAACGTTTTGAGATGTGTCACAGCTATCAAATTAAATCTTACCTTATTTTTTACCATTTATATGTTTTCTATTATCCATTATAAAATAAAATATGGGTTTATAACATATGTAAATCATTGCATTCCAATTTTATTTACATTTTACACAGCATACAGTTATTTTCTGGTGATTAAGATTGTAGCAATGTCAAATAAAAATGGTTTAACACAGTTGTTTGGTGGTGGAAGGGGGATGGGGTTTAGGCGAGATCATTTGTGGCTTGTTTGACAGTTAAAGTGCATTGTCACTCAATGTAAGCAAAGGTGCTACCTCAATAAAAAAAAAAGTGTTTTGCTTTATGGCACTACCTAAATGCCCCCTATTATGTTTCATATCTTCAATGTATTTAGAGTGTGCATTTATAATATACACAGCATCCTTTATGCAGCTGAACACAATGTATCTGAACACAATATTCTATGCAAAACTTATTGTCCTGCTATATGGGGTAGCTCAACTGAACCGGAAAAAGTTTATGAATCCTATTGTTTATAGTTCTTTGTTTGCTGACAGGTTAAGGTTGCTAGGTATGGTCGTTGCCATGTGAATTATATTGATAGAACACACAGGATTCTGTAGTAGTCTGACTTTAAAGTCTATACATAGAACTAACAGTGGTTGGCAAGTGTCATTTTGATAGAGATCAAATAGGGGTAAGGCAACTAGTTTCACCAAGACAGCAACAGTTACACTCTCCTGGTCATGGATGGAACTAAAAAAAGAAGAGTAGAGCCTAATTAAGTTTTTTGGTGCAATAAAACTAAACAATTGCTGTCTAATCTGATCTTCCAAGACCACAACTGGTAAAGAAATCGACAGGCTTAGTCATTACAAGCCATTAAAAGTTAAAGCCACCAGACTGTTAATAGCAATAACAATGATTAAACTATAATGAAGGGATACCCAGATGTCACTCAGATGAGTATGGGTTTCCCTATGAGCCTGGTTTCTTTTTAGTATTATTTAAGGCAGTTCCTCCTTTCCACTATTTCCTCTGGCTTTATTATTCGGGATAAAGTTTGGGTTCTCAAGTTTATCCTAAAATTTATTGCTTTAAAGTTACTTTGTGTGACAATGTCTGTTGTTAAAAGTGCTATACAAATTAAAAAAAATTCAATTCTAAAGTAAAATCCAGAGGTCAATGTATCTTCTCAAAAATGGAAGTAATATCCGCTTTTTTTCACAAGCATATGAGTTCAAGTAACTGAATTTTAACTGAAGTTACTTTTGAAACGCTTTAAGAAATGCAGTACTGTATGTCCTTGTACTGGAGCCAGGGTAGTTATTATACTTATTGCCCCAATACCAACTCAACTATGCCTTGGTGAACTTACTTTGTTTCTACATGCCCACACACATTAGCGTCTGGGTTACACAGTTTATGGGCTAAAGTGGAGCTATTTAACGTTCCAGTGATTTCCCAATGTACCTATAAAGATTCAAGATTTAGTAATCACAGTTTCTGTGAAAAACCATGTGCTAATTGTTGTGCTACAAATCAAAGCAATAAGGATATTAGCTTAGGATTTGCTTTATTTGATTCCCACAACTGAAAATCTCATGAATAGATATTCAAGTGAATCATAATCAAATTATGATCTGCTTTTGGATACTATTTTAATTACAAATATAGACCTTACATAGACTACTGTTGTACCTTAAATGTGTTGTAAGTACATATGTGTTGTAAGTACCCTATGTATGTAAGTACAGACTGTAGTTATGTACATTTAATTTTAATCTTTGGTAAGAACATGATATACTGAACTATATTAAATGGTCAAAGGTTAATGAACAGCTGACCATCAGATTTTTATGTGTTACTTAACATCTCATTCCAGGTGCATTCCCCAATCACTGTTATAATATTTTCAGCTTTTTTTGGGAAGGCTTTCATCTAGATTTTGGAGTGTGGCTGTGGGAATTTGTGAACATTCAGCTACAAGAGCATTACTGAGATCAGGCACTTAAGTTAGATAAGAAGGCCTGAGTTTCAGTCAGTGTTCAAGGTCATCCCAAAGGGGTTGAGGGGTATCTGTGCAGGACATTAAAATTCTTCCACACCAGCATTGGCAAACCAATGCTACATGTTTGAGCCTCTAAGTTCCAGTGAAGGGAGATTGTAACACTATAAAAAAAACACAGTGATTCAATATCATTTTGTGTTTCCAATTTAGGTAACAGTTCAGAAAAAAACATCTGGTTTTAATGGTCAGTTGTCTTTATTGTTACATGGTTAAAAGTAGATTTGCACAATTCCAGTAGAATTGCACAATTCCAATGCACAATGCCAGAGATCACCAGGTTTTTGATCCAATGCTTATATGGCTCCTTGAGCCTCCTTGTAACAAGCACTTACTAGTTTCTCTCTCTCTCTCTCTCTCTCTCTCCCCCACAGGTACTCCTGAGGTACTATTGATCCTGTCCCCCTTTTCTTTCTGGACATGCCTGATCCACCCTGATGCCCTTCTGGATGATACCCTAAAGATTTATGGAGTAACTGTTAATCCATACAGATAAATTTGGATTGTTATTAATATAGGTTTTCTCTACTGTTAAATTAAATATAATAAACGGACATTCAGCAGTATAAAGATGAGTTCCATTTTGAGCCTGGTTCCTCTCAAGGTTTCTTCATCAAACCATCTCAGGGAGTGTTTCCTTGCCAATGGCACCAACGGCTTGCTCATTAGGAATAAACTGATCTAATTGGAATTTGTTTTCTACAGCCGCTGATGGACCCACATGGACTTATCAAGCCTTACCCTTGCTTTAGTGGATAATCTTACATGGATTTGTACTAAAAAATACATAACCCACATAGCACTTGCTTATAGGATATACTTGTATAAGTTTACATAATCTGGTATCATTCCGAACTGGTTCTCTTTTAAATTCGGGTCCTCTCCAACTTTCTTTCTCATGTCCTGTGAGTTTTTCCTCACCACTGGTTTGTTTATTAGAGATCTAAATCTACATCTAGATCTCTGTAAAGCTGCTTTTTGATTACTGTTATATTGTGGCATTTCAGTGAATCATAGAGGCCTCAGACTAACTTCTGTTGCAGATTCATTTCTTGTCTTCATGTTGTAGGCTGAATGAAGCTGTAACCCCAGTGATAGGTACAAGAGTCATTTTGAAATTAGTTATTTGCTGTTTACGCATTTGTTACCATTGATAATTACTTTGCAATCTCTTTGTAATTCAGGGAAATGCCGTTCTGAAACCGCTCGTGGTCAACTTGCTTAACGTCTTTTCCAAATGAACACTCAGCAACAAGGTCACAGGAAGAGAAAGCGCACACACAAACATAGCCAAATGTACACAAGCGCATACACTTGTAGAGATCTGACTCACCTAAATAGACTTGAGTTCCTAACGGTCACATCCCCTGTAAGTGTCAGCGGTTGCATTTTGTGTGCAGTCAGTGTTCCAGGTTTGACTCATCAGTAGAGATGCTTAAGAGTTAAAAACTTGGTTATATCAGGTCAAACCAGACTCAGTATTTGCAAAGATAAGTATTTTTTTTTTTTTTATCTTTGCTAACTTTGTGTGCTTGGTGTCTGGAAAGTTTTAGAAAACAAGAAAAAAAAAATAATGAGAATCCATTCCAAAGGCAATTTATAAAGAAAAATACTTTATTGTCTTACAGGTCACACATTAATACAATAAATAGTCTTGTAGATACAATATAATATTATGTGACAATCACAAGTCTAGGAGTTGAAACATAAAAACAAAAGTATGACATTTCACCACAATAAACTATTCTTGTCAAAGCAAAAGCATTAGAGTTCATTTTCAGAGAGGAACCAAAACTGCCACACACACACACACACACACACACACACACACACACACACACACACACACACACACAACACTTGTGAATCCCTGTGCCTCATCGGTTAATAGCACCAGGGCCTCTTTGAGACAAGTGACAATATTAAAGGAGCAAAAATACAAAAAGGTATTAGCAATTAATGAGCAGCTTTTTGCACAGTTTTCCTGAAACAAAAAATATATTAAAGCATAAATGTCCATGTTGTGATACCAGTCTTGGAATTGTTTATATAAGACAGAAGGAAATAATAGACATTCTCTATGAATAAAATAGGTTAATGTATGCTAAAGTCAGACAGTCACAATGTCTATGCTCCATTACCCATGCATACAGATCAAGATGAAACTGAAATTCTGCTTACTACCAATTTCAAATCCATCTGGGTCATTTCTACTACAGAATACAGCACTCAAGAATGTATACAGTAGGGTGTCGGGTTCAAAAAACACTTCACATGCTGAAATTCTGACGTTATCAACTATATATACTTCTGAAAACTACAGGATTTTGGACATACGTCAGCCACACTGTTGTGTCGAAGAACAATGGATATTTTGAAACCACAATCTGAACTACACAGTGAACTGATAAGGCTTAATTTATTTTCACTACAGCACCTGGTGTCACTTAGGTGATATATTGTATATTATTGTTTCTTAGTGCTGAGGTGTCAGAAATCTGAATTGCAGGCAGTATTCTATCAGTCTGCCAGAACAACGTTTGACTTTTTTATTTTTATTTTATTTTCAAGACCGCTATAAGGACTATATGGACCAGGTAAAATAAATGAAGGATAATAGAGAAACAAATGCACTCCTGAACCTTACTGTGCCACCATTTACTTCTTACATTTTTGCTGCAGTGGATTATTTGGTGAAAAGCTAGAAAAAATTAAATTTCATTCAATATTCTTCTTGCGATAATCATGATAAAGTTTGAGGTAAAATTAAACATCTGGCTCTGGAATTATTTTTTAATTCCTCACTGAATGGAACAACATGGACTCATCCTTCTGTTAAAAAAAAGTTTACGTACAAAATGTTAATATTTAAAGAATTCAAAGTGAAAAACAGTCCTGCAGTAAATTGCTTTAAAAGCATCATTTTTTTGAGTAAAAAAAAAGTCTTGTATGGGGTTCTGTTTGTCAAGCGAAAAAGCAAGTGGATGTGAGTAATGTTATCTTAAAAAAAAAAAAAAAATTAAATAAAAAAAAAATAAGATTCTTGGATAATTATACTATGCAACCGGTTCAAAACTGAGTCCGTGTTGAGTCTGAACTCAAACCGAGTCCACGTCATGTTAAAATTGATAAAAATTGTGACTTAAAAAAAAGTCTTGTATGGGGTTCTGTTTGTCAAGCGAAAAAGCAAGTGGATGTGAGTAATGTTATCTTAAAAAAAAAAAAAAAATTAAATAAAAAAAAAATAAGATTCTTGGATAATTATACTATGCAACCGGTTCAAAACTGAGTCCGTGTTGAGTCTGAACTCAAACCGAGTCCACGTCATGTTAAAATTGATAAAAATTGTGACTTTAATTAAACTTAAGGTCCAGAGCGGTAGCATTAAAGCCAAAAAAGGACATATAGTGCTTTCGACTATCTAGATTTGTTCATACAATTCCAGTGAAATGAGTTGAACTAGATGTATAAGTATTATGTAGACAATTTAATTGAAAACAGACAGATTAAGGAGGAAAAAACAGAATGTGTCTTAAAACGGTCTTTTTCCACCATGAACAATTGTACTGTTTTTTTGGTACAGATTCTCCAAGATTTCGAAACTACAGCATTTACTAACTGCTATAAATGTATCATAGTCTAGAAGAGCACCGTTTACTATATATCTCCAAAATCTCCAGTAGGTGTTCCTTAGGTTGGGGGTTTTGTGTTCTATGCAACCATCATAAAAATGCAATTAATACACTATAACAAGAATGAATAGTGCTCCATCTTTCAAAGTTATTTCATGGAGCGTTAGGTAGACCAGAATGCTGTGGTGTGAATTCTTACAAGAAAAATATTCCAGTTGTTTTGCTCTGGTGCATCTTACTCTGGTGCATCACCCGTTCTACTTTACAACAGTAACAACCTGCTGAAGTTGCAGAATTGTGAACGATTAGATTTCAAATCAATCGGAAATTTAACTAGTGCAACTGGCAACAAGGTTGGATGTTGGTTCCCTTGGAGTTTTTTTTTTATTTTGCAATGTATACTGCATCCTACCTGAAACATCAAAGCAGTATCCCTCTGTATTTTGCATGCCTCTGATTATGAAATTTACTATATATATATTTGGTGGAGGTAAAATAATAATGGATAAAAATATGTGACATAATTCTGTCAGACACCACTATGTAAAGGCAGATTTTCTTCGCTAAATGGCCCTCTTCAGGCGTCATTACCTTCCCATAGTAAAAACATAGATATGATTTTTTTTTTTGTTTCATACGAATTTCCATTTGATTAGTTTTTTTTTAAATATATATTTATACACAACTTGAGCAACTCAATGGTGCGTCAGGAAGCAGTAATAGGTGTGCTACTATAATACAGCATTACACGTGTATGATTAGCATATTATTCACATAAAGCTTCCTGCCAACAATAGGATTCAATTCATAGTCATATTTACATGAAAGTACACAATATATTGCACTTTATATCACAAAAAAATATGGCTGAGCTGCATGTCTATTACAGATATACAGATATTACATAGACTTTAAGGAGAACTGCACAGCACAAATTCAGCAATCAAACAAAAAACTGTAAATGCTAAGATGGATCTACAAACCTGTTAAGGTTTTTCAGTTTTTTTCTTTTATGTTAACATTGTTTTACAGGAAATCACCCTTGTGACATGGAAAATGCTTTCTGTAACGTGCAGTGTAACTGAAAGTGATAGTGATCATATGGAAAAATCTAAGATGTTTGAAAATAAAAGCATAAAATGCTTTTATTTATATATTTCATTAATCTACAGTCAGTACTCCTTAATGACAAAGTGAAAACTAAATTCTGGAAATGTCTATAAGGTTTTTTTTTTATTAAAGAATATCCTAAAATTTCACATTTACAGTCATGTGGAAAAAAGTAGGAGACCCTATGAAAGCCTGTGTAATTATAATTTTTTTTTATACTTAATTTGACATATGGATATTTATATCAATTTTAACAATACTGAGAGATTTAAGTAATATAACTAAACAATTAAAAGATAAGACTTTTTAAAACTTTCTGTAAAATGTAATTTCTGGTGAGGAATACAATTCCCCACGTGTATTAGGACCTTAAAATGGCTAAAATCACACACAGTTGTATCACATCAGGTACACATGATTAGAACATCTCTACTGAGCTTAAGGAGGCTTGCCCTATTTAAACTTCAGATATTCAGTTTAGTGTACTCTTCACTGTTGAAGTAAGAGTGAACTTCATGGTGAGATCAAAAGAGCTGTCTGAGGCCTTCAGAAAGAAGAATGCAGCAGTTGATGAGTCTGGTAAAGGTTTCAAAAAGATCTCAAAAGAATTTGAAATAAGCCATTCCACTGTCGTCTACAAGTGAAGGACATTCAAAATAACTGAAAACATGCCCAGGTCTGACCGTCCAAGCAAGTTCACCCAGAAAACAGTCTGCAAGATGCTGACAGTAGTCACCAAAAATCCTAAAATGTCATCACAGGACCTACAGCAGGTTCTTGCTACTGTTGATGTGAAAGTGCATGCCTCTACTATCAGAAAGAGACTACACAAGTTTAACCTTCATGGCAGGTGTGCAAGGAAGAAACCTTTGCTCTCTAAAAAAAACCATAAAGGCCAGACTGGGTTGCCAGAAAGAACATAAAAAAAGACCAAGACTTCTGGAATAATGTAGACAGATAAGTCTAAAATTGAATTATTTGGACACCATAACAGAGGATATGAGTGGCGTAAACCAAATACAGCATTCCAGGAAAAGAACCTCATACCAACTTTGAAACATGGAGGTAGAAGTGTCCTGGTTTGGAGATGCTTTGCTGCAGCAGGACCTGGCCAGCTCACAATCACAGAATCCACCATGAATTAGAGGGTGCTTAAGGAACATATGAGACCATCTGTAAAAATAAATGTAAGCTGAAGCAGAACTGGACCCTGCAACATGCCAAAACATACCAGTAAATCCTCCAAGGACTGGCTAAAAACTAAGAAATGGAGAATCCTGGAATGGCAGAGTCAAAGCCCAGATCTCAATCCCATTGAGATGCTGTGGGGTGACTTGAAATGGGCTGTACATGCAAGAAACACCTCAAACATCTCACAGCTGAAAGTATTCTGTTTTGAAGGGTGGGGCAAACTTTCCTCAGACCGATGTCAGAAACTGGTAGATGGCTACAAGAAGTAGTTACTGTAGTTACTTCAGGCAAAATGGTTAACACTATCTATTAGGGGGTAGGGGGTTCTAACTTTTTTAAAAGTTGGAATACAAATTTTTGTTGACATCTTATGTTTAATGAATAAAACAAGGTTAATATTTGTTGTTTACCTGCAATTAAATCATTTTCTTTACCAGAGTGAAAAAAAAAAAACAAGATTAGACATAGATATGTATATTTCTTAATAAAAAACGGAATATTTATTGAGGTGACCTAATTTTTTCACATGACTGTACATAAGTATTCAAATCCTTTACTCAGTACTTGAAGCACCTTTGGCAGCAATTACAGCCTCGAGTCTTTTTGGGTATGACCCAACCCACTCCTGTGTTGTCTTGACTGTGTGCTTAGGGTTGCTGTCATGTAGAAAGCTAAACCTTCGGCACACACCGAGGTCCTGAGTGCTGTGGAACAGGTTTATATTGAGGATATCTCTGTACATTGTTCCATTCAGTTTTCCAGCAATCCTGATCAGTTGACCAATCTTTGTTGCAGAAAGAACATCCCAAAAGCTTTACTATTGAGATGTTTTTTATGCAGGTGATGGAGCAATGCCTGATTTCCTCCAGACATTAAGTTTAGAATTGAGGCCAAACTGTTTAATCTTTGTTTCATCAGAGTCCTTCGAGTCCCTGTTGGAAAGCAGGCTTTCATGGGTATTACAGTAAGGAGAGGCTTCCATCTAGCCACTCTGCCATAAAGCGCAGTTCGGTGGAGGGCTGCAGTGATGGTTATCCTCCTGAATGTTTGTTCCATCACCACACAGGATCTGCAGGGCTCAGTCAGAGACCATCGTTCTTGGTCACCTCTCTCACTAAGTCCCTTCTCCTCCAATTGCTCAGTTTGGCTGGGCAACCAGTTCTTGAAAGAGTCCTGGCTGTGCCACGGTACTTCCATTTGAAAATTATGGAGGTCACAGAGCTCTTGGGAATCTCCAGTGCAGCAATTGTTTGTTGTCTCTAAACACTGCAAGCAGTTCCTTTAACCTCATGGCTTGGTGTTTGCTCTGATATGCATGTCAGTTGTGGATCCCTCTATAGAGACGTGTGTGCCTTTCCAAATCATGTCCAATCAATAAACTTTACCACAGGAGTAGAAACATCTCAGAATCAACATCAAAGAATTAGGAGGCACCTGAACTCAGTTTGAAGTGTTACTGCAAAGAGTCTGAATACTTATGTACATGTGATATAAAAAAAAAAATGTATTGGTAAAAAAAAATTATTACATACATTTCTATATTTCTGTTTTTAACTTTGTCATTTTGGGGTGTTCTGAGTGTAGATTAATGAGAGAAAGAAAGAAAGAGAGAGAGAGAGAGAGAGAGAGAAAGAGAGAGAGAGGGATGGATAGATTATAAATTACATATACATTTTAATATAGTATATAATTATATTGCTTGCTTGGTTAGTGGATAGTGTGATTAAATAGCCAATTAATCCACTGACCTGATGTTTCCTTATCAATTAATCAATCAATTAATCAATCCTGTCTGTTTTACTCAGTAACAATTACAATTTGTACATACAAAAAGAATACACTATATAAGCATAACATCAACCAAAGCAATTATAACACAACACTTAAAATGTTTGACTCGATCCATTTGGCACTTAGAGTAAGCACATGAGGTAGCAGTCATCTTTGTATTCTAAAAGAAACAGGAAGTTCAGCTTGTATGGCAAAGTAAAGACTGTAAAATGAAAGCAGTACCACGAGACAGTTAAAGTGACACCTGGGCTGCAGTTTATGCATCTGAATAATCTAAAGCAGTTGGCCCCTTGGGTCAGATTTAAGTTTAACCCAACCATAAATTCCATTTCATATGACAAATGTATCACTGTGATTTAACAGGCTGTTGTTTAATATACCTTAATAGCATTCACTTTAATAGGAACACCTGTACTTTTCTGTGTCTACTGTACCTCAGATTTGTAGTTGACAGTAGTGGAAATCAGTATGGACTCCTAATTTTGTAGCCTCAAAGCTTGGCATGTTGTGCATTTGAGTTCTGCTCATCACTGTTGCAAAAAGTAGTTATTTGACTTATTGGTTTCTTCCTGTCAGCTCGAACCAGTCTAGTTTAAATAATACTATTGTGTGTGAAATATCTCATGAGATCAGCAGTGTCTGAAAATACTAAACAACCATGTGAAGGTCAAAGTGACCAAGTTCCTGTTTCACATACTATTACATCTCCACCCGTATCTGCAATATTTTAGGCATTACACTCTTGCCTGATTATTGGCTTTTTTTTTTTATGTGCAGGTGTACAAATGTTCCTAATAAAGTGGAAGGCTGAGTGTACAGAAAGTTAGCATTTTATTGCAAACCCACCTTGTAGCTACACACACTGACTCTTTTATTAGTTTCACTTATATAGATTATTAATTCACATAGAAAGGAGCTCATTATTTATGTTTATTCTGTCAGGCCCCTTCACCCTTTACATCAATGGAAAAAGCCAGTCATGTAACTGCAAATGATACTGTGTGGGTGTAGCATTGTCAAGACTGCACCAATCGTGACAAGCTCAAGATTTAACTCAAGATGTCTACAACTATAATGTGTAGAATGATTGGGTTAAATTCTGAGAAAAATCACTGCATGCATTAAATCACAGGTAACCTACAATAATCCATAATCATAATCTAAAGGACATGTAACAGTTAAAAGGTGAAAACATAAAAATAACAAATAAGCTACTCAGGATACACATTTTAGACTTAATGCATGGTAAGACCTCGCATTGAATCAACACGGGGATTTATATACAACCAGGTCATGGCCTAAAGCTGGGAACAGCTGCACACACAAATTGAGGAACAAAGCACTGGTGGGACAAGAAGTGAAGACAAAACGAACACAGAAATAATTACAAACGTGAACACTTGGTTCTTGTTGCCATGGGAACAGTAAAGAAATCTGTAACATTATTGAACACTTTGGTGATAATCGTCTAGGACTCATCATCAGCGTCAGTGCTTGACTACACAGCTTTTGGGTGGATTTTCATTTGGTTACAATGAGAAGCGTAAATCAACTTAGCAATACTGCTCCACCTGATTCACTCGTACCAGGGCCACACACGCTACCGCCTCACTGTGTCAGCAGCCCTGAAAATGCGTCGCCACTCAAATAATATTTGCACACTCATGCTCTAATGCTGGGTGAATGAGGAATTGAACAGACCAACAAAATTGAGCTATGAGATGAAGCAGTATGTCCTATAAGTATAACCTGTAGTGTTACCTGATAAAATAGTGAGTAAGTGTAGATACCTGGCGGATGTACGCAATGAACTGGCAACTTAGTGTAGAAATTTAACCCGTAATAACTGTCACGTGACAGAAAAATGCAAAGACTAATTGGGTGCATGATGATTTACAACTTGAGCAGAAGCAGCAAAAGAAACACAAAAATAAACTGGGGGAGGATTGAAAGAGACTAACAGTGACAAGTTTAAAAAAAGGGAAAAATTTAAAAAAAAAAAAAAAAAGGAAGTTGTCAAAGAAAAAAACAAGACAACTTTCTGAGAAGAAAAAAAAAGATGGAGAATAGACATGAATGATATGAGAAAATACAGCTGGCAGTGTTGTCATTCGGATAAATACTCAATTCTTGTTTATACACAAGTTCACAGCTTCTCTGCATACTCCCTGCACCTTCTCAATTCCCTACACAAGACCAGGTTCACTCTGAGCAGCTCAAAATCCTTCTTACTCTCAGTCACTTGGGAGAGGGAAGGCTCCACTGCAAAACAATGGAGTGCTTGGCATCATGGATGGAGAGCTTTGCAATGTGGTCCCATGTTTGGTAATGAAGGGGTCACTCGAAGGCCATCAGCACCTTTGAGCTTGTAGTGTGTGCGCTATTCTTTAACGTCCTTGACCACTGTCACCTGAGAGATGGTTTTCTTTACGCGTAGCGCAGTGAGGCGAGCGGCCGAGTTGGTGTACCAGCACTCCCTCATGATCTTACCCATCACTCGTAGGGCCTGAGTATAAACACACACCATAATGTACTTTTTAAAGTCGACTTATTTCTAAAGGGAATGTGCAGGATTTTTTTTTATTATGACTTAATTGTACTCAGGAAAAAGACCAAACAATCTAGAACTATTTTGAATTAAAAAAAAAAACAGAAACAAAATCACACGCTTACCATCATTTGTGCCAAAAAAATCATTCAGTCAGAGCCAGCCAGTTTCCAACCTACCTCACAGCTCTGCCACTGGTTGGGGATGTTGGGCCGTAGTTTTTGCTCACACACAACCCTCCTCATATCCTCCACCGACGGATCTGAAGGCACCAGGTCATAATAAGGCAGTTGGAAATCCTCATGTATCCCTGTGGGATGGAGAAAAAACACTGAACTGTATAAAATGTTATAGTATTTAAAAATAATTTTTAGAGATGCAATTTGCCTCCTGGACCTTCCTCATTAGGCAGGCTGAAGAATCTCCACAAGAGGGAGCTCTTTCTGTTTATTACTGTATGTTACTGCATTTCACTTCATAATGTTATTGTTTAATGTGTGGACACGAGAATCAGTCTTATAAGAAAAGTTAAATACTCGATACATACCCTAGACAAACAGAAATAGTTTTATATATATATAAAACTATTGCTAAACAATGCTCCTATATATATATATAGGAGCACTGTTTTTCCCCACGGACCTTTATTACTGACGGACTGCCCATTGGACCGCTCTTGGGTCTCATTTATAAACGTGCGCTCTCTGTGCTGCCAAATTCCCTTCTCAGTTTCCATGTTGCGTGTATGCAGGGCTCAGAGTTTACTTACAGGCGTGTACTTTCTCACGTCAAGTTAAAATTAATCACAACCTTTTAGTGGAAAATAGCATACACGTGCGTATAGCATTTTTATAAATGAAACCCCTGGACAGGTAAACACATAAGATGCTGCAGAATAAAAAAAATGAAAAAGGGAGAGAAAATAGTGAGGGGTGAGGAGAAGATTCAGGCCAAAGGACAAAACAGAAAGTGTCCAAATTTTCGGATCATTTCAAATTATGCATTAAGAACACGGACCTTTATTACTGACGGACTGCCCATTGGACCGCTCTTGGGTCTCATTTATAAACGTGCGCTCTCTGTGCTGCCAAATTCCCTTCTCAGTTTCCATGTTGCGTGTATGCAGGGCTCAGAGTTTACTTACAGGCGTGTACTTTCTCACGTCAAGTTAAAATAAATCACAACCTTTTAGTGGAAAATAGCATACACGTGCGTATAGCATTTTTATAAATGAATGAATTCGGATCATTTCAAATTATGCATTAAGAAATCTCCATTCGGAACGGTTTCACTGTGGTTTTTTGTGAAGTAATTTCAAATAGATTTTTATATTTTATGATTTTCAATTTATATATTTGTATTTGCATGGCAATTAATTATGCAATAAATGGCATTAAAATGCAATAAATAGGTTCCTTTTAAGAGAACTGTTTTATTTTCTCTTGTATATTTAGTATTGCTCTTTAATAAAATAAAAATAAAAAAATGCATCTTATCCGATTACTCGATTGATCAATGGAATACTCAATTACAAAAATAATCGATAGCTGCAGGCTCATATGCTACATTTTGACCCGATATTCAGCCTAGACCCCAAAAATGAGAACAAGTTGGATTCTTTTAGCATCTTATTTTTATCTACTTAAGAGTACTTGTACATATATACAGTACAACTTTGAACCAGACACATCTGAAAAAATTGCAGTCAAGGGCTAACTCACAATACAAGATCACTTTTTGTTAATATGCAGGTTTGCCAATGTAGCAAAATATTCATGAAATATATCTTTTCATGTAAACATAAGCAATATTTTTGTTAATAGCCAAAAACCTTCCAAACCATTAGGCATTTTTTTTGTATGCATTAAATGCACAAAACCTTTTTCAGTTTTAAAGATTTTTTTCCAATTCATTAAAATTTTTTAAACAGCCAAAAAGTAATGGGAAACAACTAGAGCTCAACTCTTTCTTTTTAGTGATTTGTATAATAGAAATGCCTGAAATGTACTTCTGAGTAGAATAGGAGCTATTGAGGAAAGTCTAGAAAGATCATTTCTATGCTGTGACCTTTACCCTGCATTGACCAATTCCAGAATCTTATCAATTCATTACATTCTGCTCATGTACTGTACCAAGTTAATGTGTTACAGAGATTCTCAGATGGACGCACAACTGGATGGACAAACCATCACCACTTGTTGAACCATCTTAGTTAAACTTGTGTTATGGGGTCATCGATTTCTTTTTATTAGTACTTCCAGAAGCTTTTTTTTTTTTTTTCTCATACATAAAAACGTAAATGTTTTCAGGAAAACCCCCTAGGAACCCCACCAAACCTAGGTTACTGTCTAAGCTTTTGTGTGTATGTCTGTCCACATAAAGAACAAATGCTAAGACAAGAATCTAAGCTCAGGATCAAACCAGGCACCCAAGAGCTGTGAGGTGGTGAAGCTGAACACTGTGCCATAGTAGTTGATAACTGATAGTTGATAACATTTTACCCCTTCATAATTGTAATAAATTAAATTGCAATAAAATAACGACTGAGACTTCCGTTAGCACAAACCTCTGACTGAACATCTTCGGGCCAGCTCCCAAAACACCAGACCCAGAGAATAGATATCAGCCCGCTTAAACGACTCAAAGCTGCTCATGTTGATGGCATCATCCAAAATTTCAGGGGCCATGTACCTGCAAACACACACACACACACACACACACACACACACACACACATACACAAGCGTCATATACATTAAAGTTCTCTGTAATTCAATTCAGCTCAGTGCTTCACAAACATGAAGAAATGCTGAGAAAAGAACATGCCTAATTGCATAGACACACACGTTACACACAGGCACACGCATATACTTGATCCAAACACTACACACCAACAATCAAAGAACAGGGCAAATTCACTTTACTCAGGTGTGCACTTACAGAGATCCAGGCAACACACACACATTAAAGAGCTAATGGAACCTGATCCCTGTATTCTGAGCCTGCACATATGGCCTGCTGTACGCAGCCAGGCAAAAAATGACTCAGTAATGGTGAGCTGATAGTCGCCTAGGTTTAACAACGGGCAGTGAACTTTAAAATCGGGGATGAGAAGAAAGCATAGCAACTGCAGAATGTAAGTGTGAGGCACATCTGCCTTTCCTGAACTCAAATCGCTTTGCCTATTTACATTAGATTTATATTTTATACATTGTAGATTTGTCATTTTCAACATTAACGTTACTGAAAAGTAATCAACTTCAGTGTGGTAGAAGTTTTATTTTAATTTATGTTGGGATCGTCTCACCATATTATTGATTGTTTTCCTATAACAGCACTTTTTAATTCCAGTACATAATATCGTACCTAAATCAATTTTTATATATTAGATTGCTGAAAGTAGCTACATTTAGCTTTGATGACAGCTAGCCATTCTCTCTTTATATTCATTAGGTATTCACCTGGAATAGTTTTCAATTCACAGGGTTGCATTGTCAAGAGTCTTGCCTTCTTAATGTACTTCAGACCATCAGTTGTCTTGTGCAGAGGAAAGGGTAGGTTCAGAGTCAGTTTCCCTATTAGTGACACTACAACTACTATACAAATCCCTATTATGTTAAGAAACATTTAGTTAAGTGAAGAGAAAAAAAACAGTTCATCATTTTATTTTATTTTTATTGTATTCCAACTTGGAGTCTCCAAAACTATCAGGAGGACCATCCTAGGAAACCAAGAACTCATAGGAAGAGCTACCTCTGCTGCAAAGAATTTTCTAGCCTCAGAACAATTCACAATTTACATAAATTCTTCTAACTTCAATTGGCAGACATATTTCACCATCTTCTGTTCAGAGTTGACCGTGTAAGTCAGGCTTGAATTGCGATCAAGAAGCCATTACTTTGGAAGAACAATAAGCAAAAGTGACTTGCTTAGGCCAAGAAAAACAGAATGGACAGTAGATTAGTGGAAAAACGTTTTGTGGTTTGAAGAGTCCAAATTTGAGACTTTGTACATCTAACGACACAGTAGTTAGACCCAGTGGGTGAATGGATGGATCCTGAATGTGTGGTTCACACTGTGAAGCATGGAGAAGTTGTGAAGGTGTGGATGTGCTTTGCTCGTGACACCTTTAGTAAAAATTTAAGGCACACTTAACTAGTATGGCTACTGCAGCATTTTGCAGAGACATGCCATTCTATCTGGTTAGCACTTAGTAAGACCATAATTTGTTCTCCAACAGAACAATGACCCCAAACATACCTCTCGGTTATGTACAGTTTTATGCAAAAGTTTAGAAACCCCTGACAATGTCAATGATCTTAAGCGTCAGCAATTTCCTTTTGATCTATCAAATAACTGAAGGACACAGTAATATTTCAGTAGTGAAATGAGGTTTACTGGATTAACAGAAAATGTGCAATATGCATCAAAACTAAATTAGACAGGTGCATAAATTTGGGCACCCGAACAGAAAAAACACATCAATATTTAGTAGAGCCTCCTTTAGCAGAAATAACAGCCTCTAGACGCTTCCTATAGCCTGTATTGAGCGTCTGGATTCTGGATAAATGTATTTTGGACCATCCTCCTTGCAAAACATCTTCAGTACAGTTAGGTTTAATGGTTGCCGAGCATAGACAGCCCGCTTCAAATCACTCCACAGATGTTCAATGACATTCAGATGGCCATTCCAGAACATTGTACTTGTTCCTCTGCATAAATGCCTGAGTACATTTTAAACAGTGTTTTGGGTCGTTGTCTTGTTGAAATATCCAGCCCCAGCGTAACTTCAACTTTATGACTGATTCCTCAACATTATTCTCAAGAATGCTGATATTGAGCGTAATCCATGCGACCCTCAACTTTAACCAGATTCCTAGTACCAGCACTGGCCACACAGCCCCACAGCATGATGGAACCTCACGCAAATTTTACTGTGGGTAGCAAGTTTTTTCTTGGAACGCTGTGTCCTTTTGCGGCCATGCATAACGCCCCTTGTTATGAACAAATAACTCAATCTTTGTTTCATCAGTCCGCAGCACCTTATTCCAAAATGAAGCTGGCTTGTCGAAATGTGCGTTTGCATACCTTAAGCGACTCGGTTTGTGGCATGTGTGCTGAAAAGGCTTCTTTCACATCACTCTCCCATACAGCTTCTCCTTGTGCAAAGTGCGCTGAATTGTTGAACGATGCACAGTGACATCATCTGCAGCAAGTTGATGTTGTAGGTCTTTGGAGGTGGTCTGTGGGCTGTTTTTGACCGTTCTCACCATCCTTCGCCTTTGCCTCTCCAATATTATATGTGGCCTGCCACTTCTGGCCTTAACAAGAACTGTGCCTGTGGTCTTCCATTTCCTCACTATGTTCCTCACAGTGGACACTGACAGCTTATATCTCTGCAATAACTTTTTGTAGCCTTCCCCTAAACCATTATCTTGAACAATCTTTGTTTTCAGGTCATTTGAGAGTTGCTTTGAGACCCCCATGTTGCCACTCTTCGGAGGAGAGTCAAAAAGAACAACAACTTGCAATTAGCCACGTCAAATATCTTTTCTCATGATGAGAAAGACCTGTCTATGAAGTTCAAGACTCACCAAACCAATTAATGAGCTCCCCAAACCAATTGTGTGGTCCAATTAATCAGTGCTAATAAGTTACAGGTATTCAAATCAACAAAAAGTGTGGGTGCCCAAACTTATGCACCTGTCTAATTTTGTTTTTATGCATATTGCACATTTTCTGTTAATCCAATAAACCTCATTTCACTACTAGATCAAAATGAAATTGCTGATCCAAACACCCAAATATTTATGAATGAAAATTATGGACATTGTCAGGGGTTTCTAAATTTTAGCATACAACTGTAAGAGTTATTCATCAAAGAAGGAGAGTGATAAATTGCTGAATCAGATGTCATGGCCTCCACAATCACACTGATTTAAATCCAGTTGGTTTCGGATGAGCTAGAGGAAAATAGTTGAAGGAAAAGCAGCCAACAAGCATTTTACATCTCTGGGAACTCCTCAAGATTGTCAAAGCAAAACTTTCAAGAAACATATTCTGGGTTATTCAATATTTCTCTTTTAGTACATGATACCATATCTGTTTTTTCATAGTTAGGATCTTTACTACTGATGTACAATGTTGAAAATAATAAAACGAAAGAAAAAAAGAAAACACTAAAGGAGCAGGTGTGTCCAAACATTATGACTGATACTCAATGTATAGCTGCTGTATGTTATATACATGAGTATAAGGCAGATATATATATCAAAATAAAAAAATAAAAAAAATTAGACCAAATTGTGTAAGAAATAGCAAATATTAAAATATGTTTACATAAAAAAGATGACTTTGTTTTCTTCTATACATTTATATTGCAATGCAAGTCAGTTTTGCTGAGCCATCTTTAGTTGATATGTTACATAAATTAATATATAATTTAATATAAAAAAAAAGCTTCTCTGTCCAGTGTATATAGAATAAATTAAATATATTTTTTATTTCTGATTATTTAAATATATTGCTATGTATATCTTAATTATATTTATAGCATTTAGCAGACACCTTTATCCAGATCAAACTAAGCATTTGAAGTTTAAGAGCCTTGTTTAAGGGTACAACAGTGGCAGCTTGGCAGTGTTGGGATTTGAAATCACAATCAAACGATCCAAATTCCAACACCTTAACCACTGGGCTATCACTTTCCATATGTTTGCCAATTTCCTGTGCTGCCATTCTATGTGAAGAGCAAGACAATGACCTCTTAGTGCCCACTCTGTGGTTAGCTGGGATGTCGACACTGTTGGTTGTAGAGTCGTGTTTGACAGCCAGTCCCAGATCAGCGATAACCGCAGTGCCGTTCTTTTTTACCAAAATGTTCTTGGACTTTAGGTCTCTGTGAGCAATTGCTGGTTTTCCTAAAACACACACAAATATAAGGGCACATCGATCAGTAAAAAAAAAAAAAAGACTTCCACCATTTTTGGATTTCCTGAAAAATCTTTGATGTCCAGTGGTTGCTCGTTTGGATCTTCAGTAATATAGCAATGTAGCTAATGCAACTAATATGTAGAATAATATTAAAGCCTCCAGCCTGAAACTACAGCAATCTGTCTGTCATAAAACAAAGCAGGAAGCAAACATTACAAAAAGAATCACAGATAAGAAATAACAAGAGCAGGAACATGATCAAGATAAAATGAACCTGAATCTGATTGAGGGTAATATAGACGATTAAAAAATGTATAAAAAAATTGACAATGTAGGAATTATGGTTGGAAAAACACCTCTGGAAAAGATGGAATAGCAAACGTGACATAGTGCAGTGACTTTGTGATATGGTTGTAAACCTTGTTGTTGTAATGTTGTTGTTTTTTAAATTTTTATTAAACTGTAAAGAAAATGATGAATACGCAATTACAATTTTCAGAATACATTGATTGCTTTTCTACAACAATAGCTCTGACAATAATTCCGGCAGTAATCCAAACACAAGTTTATATCAATACACTGGTTCTAATACAGTACATTAGCCTACTATTTCTACAGTAATGTATGTTAAACGATATGACATATCAGTCATATGGTAGCATTTCCTCTAAGACTTATTTTATATTTTATATTAGTTATAGAGGTTTTTAGTATCAGAGTCTGTAAGGATAGTAAAATTAACCAGGGTTTCCCTTATCAACTTCATAGTTTTTCAGCAGGTGAAAATGTTTCAACTCCGCGATTAAACATAAAGTTGGGTTGTTTCAAATCTGATTATGTTACAACGCTATACTCAATGATTCTTCATCTTGTATTTTCTTAAGAGGTCACACTGTGACTTATCGATCTTCTAGCGATCACTTCACTTGATAGGAATTTGTTCACCAAATATTTCTTTGCACTAACAATATTTTGACCCCAAAATATAAAACTGTTTGTGGAAGCACTTTATGCTCTCTAATACTTTAAAACATCAATATTTTCATTTTAACTTACTTTCCCTATGGATATAATTTAGTTGGAGTTCAATGTTTTAGCTGCTGCTCCAGATAATCACACAACGTTTACACAGAATTGCGCCACGATGGTTGTACGGATCACTTAAAGTGTCGCAGTTTGCCTTCAACCTTCAATTGGAGAGTGTTACAGACTGAGCAAAACAACGAATTAGAATTTCTGAAAATGGATGGGAAACAAACACTTGTAATGTACAGTAAAAGTGTGAATCATGTCCGGTCTCTTGCAATCAATATAAATCAAATATGCAATCAAATAAATAAATGCGTTCTGCTGAAATTCACAGATGCCAATCAGAAGAAAGCCAAATTTTGTGCATTTTCGGTCACTGTGATCCAAACCCGTGGTTTATATCAAGAAATACTAAAACTGTGCGCCATCATACTGACAACATGACTAAACATTTTGATGATTTTGTTTGTAAACAATGAAAAAAGGACTTTTCTTTCTGATGGGAATGACATGTTCATTGACACATATACTTACTTTTGAAAGATGAACTAATGATTTTGAAAAAAGTACAGGCTTTTGCAAGAGATCCAATATGTTGGGGTTTTTGTACACATTGTTTTGAGAATACACTTACTGGTTTGCAAATATTAGGGATGATTCCACAAATGCTCAAAAGAAACTGAGAAAAACTGTAATTACTTGTAGTATTAATAATGATGAAATCTTTACCCACAGTACAAGAAAATAAATCCTGTGCTAGCTTTTTTTAACTCACAGCTGCTCAGTTGTGTTCTGTCAGTTGTATATTGCTTCAGATTCAAACATGTAACAAACTAGCAAATGCACATGGGGTTGGTTGTTGTGACAAATGTTTTGTCTGAGCAGTTTACTACTAGTGTTTCCAAGCCAAAACGATATTTTTATACATGAAATATGGGATGATTTAGACATGCAGCTTTTGCACAACACAAAGCAAAGTTCCTTTCCCTGTGAACAGTGGCAAAAGTTCAGCAATGCTTTCTGATGCATTTAGGGAACCCTTTTGATTTGGGTCATAGAAACCCCCACCAATAGTGAGCAAGTAAGCAAGCAAATCATGTGCACAACTGGTAGCAGTGCAAAAGTAAAAAAATAAAAATAAAAAATAAAAATTAAAAGATATATTCACATGCCTGGCTGATTACTATTAAGATTGAACTGTTCCATGATTGAAAATAAATCCAACCTAATCAATACTATTGCTGTGCTTCTGCATTGTGCTGTGTGTCATTCATAATCATTACCTTGTTCCACAGTAACGAACCTGTTTTAGACATTTTAGGAGCTCTAAGCAACATTGGTCCGTCTATAGCAGGGGTGTCCAACCCGCGGCTTGCGAGCCGCATGCGGCTCTTTGGCTGGTTTCATGCGGCTCTTACGTTCCTTTCGAAGTTTGTGTGTGTTTGATTTTTAATGTGCGTGTTCGCTTTGCTTGAGTTCAATACGAAATCCCTAAATAACCGAAACAACACGGCAGAAACACAATTGTAATGACGCAATAAAAAAGCGCAGCAGCACACGGTTATCTGGATAAGAGCAACATGTCTGCGGTGTGTGGAGAGCGATTTGCCAAACATCCAATGCTGAAATTTCAAGAGGGGGTGTATCTGCAAAGAGTTTCTCCAAGTCGGGTTTAATTCATCACCTTAAATCCAAACATCCCGATTGCCATTCTAAATATGAGAAGAACGCGGCACAGAAAAGTAAAGTCAATCCGAGCATGCGCACTCCGTCTGTAGAGGACGTTTTTGAAAAAGCAGAAAAGTTTTCCAGTGATGGTGCCAATGCAAAATGCATAACACAAAAATATATGGATTTCATTGCCATATGAATAGAATTTTTTATTTCGGTGCATCCCTAAAATATTATCATCGGTGTGGCCCTCTGACACAATTCAGGTTTCTCATGTGGCCCCTTGTAAAAATTAATTGCCCACCCCTGCGGTATATTCATCTCACGCGCATGCGCATTTGAAGAAAATATTGAACACATAAAAAAAAACACAAAGTCGGTGTTTTCCACCCTGAAACACGTGAAATCTAAGCATCGATCTGTTCTGACTGACAACAGTGGCAACAATGGAATTGAAAACTAGGCAGATTTGAAGGGGATTTTTTAAGGCAAGGAATGCCAAAAGTCCCACTAAGTAACATGCATATTAAAAAAAAAACGCTATTGTAAAGTATTATATTTTTGTTTGTGGACTTAGTTAAACTGAGTGTTTTTGTGTGTGAGACTGTAGGAGTCAATTTCTGTCATTATGTTGGTGTGTGACATTTACAATAAATCTGGCTGAGCGGAAGTGTGTGTGTGTGTGTGTGTGTGTGTGTGTGTGTGTGTGTTTGTGTGTTTGTGTGTGTGTAAAAGGAAGGGATGGGTGATGTTCATGTGTGCTCATGTGTATGATGTGGCTCTTTGCAGTAACACAGTCAAAAATGTGGCTCTCGGTCTCTGACTGGTTGGCCACCCCTGGTCAACCAGTCAACCATAATAATAATAATATATATTATTATTATTATTATTGCTTTTATTCATTAATCCCCTTGAAGTTTAAATATTAAGGAGAGTACATGACTGCTCCATTTAGATTATTATTTTTTTTTAATTTCAAGAAAATCAGATTCTGGGAAATAGGAATGACAACAACCATTATATTAAAGGAGCTAAACAAATTTGCCACTTCGACCCAGAGGATAGATCTGGTAATCAAGCACAGCGGTCTTATCTAAGACGGTTGCTCTTCGGAGAAGGACAAGCTGAATTTCTCAGAACTGATCGACCCAGAGTGTGGCCAGGCTGAATTTAAACTCTGGCAACAAATCAGGCTGTGAATCTTCTTTTTCCATTATCATGGAAACAGCTCCCACTGGCAAAATGTTAAAAATAGAAAATGATTAAGCAATTCACAACTTGTTAAGGGCAAAGAATGTAAAGAATAATTTAATGGGGAAATTAGCATAATATATAATTGTAAACATTTTCAATGCCACTTTAAAAGCCCTTTTTAAGCTCAATGAAAGCAGGGAAATGCAGCTAAAATCACAATGCAAAACATTTTTATAAACACTGTCCTGGTAAGAGCGATTTCACATTGAGTCATTTGATTATTCTGGTATATTCAGAGTACTGAATTCACAATGTCTTTGGCTGAAATGCACCGATATTACCTACGCTCCATCATTTTTTGTCCAGAACAATCCCAGGGCTTTTAGAATAAGTGCACAAACTGATTAGTCACTTCCTCATGAAAAGGTGTGGTATTCTCAGAAGAAAAAAAAAGAGTTCAGCAAAAACAGGTGAAAGCAGGAAGGAGCATGAAGTGCTTGCTCACCCTGAGTGCCGATGATCTCCATGTGAAGGTGAGCCAAGCCGCTGGCGACGGACAATGCGAGGATGACCATCCCGTCCACAGACACTGTGTATCTGTTCAGGTAGTCAAAAAGTGAACCATGTTCATGATACTCAGACACAAGCCATAGCTGAGTCCAGGAACCATTATCTACACAAAGAAAGAGACAGACACACAGAAGCATAATAGGTGTTATATATTTTTAAATATAACTGGAACAAATATAACATCCTAATCTGAAAAAAAAAATCAGGTAACATTTTGTGTTTTTTTTCTTTCTAGAGGAATCTTTAAAGTCTATAAGTACAATTGAATGTTCAAATGATGGGCTATTTGGGATGTGAAGTACTCCTTTATTACCAAAGCATATATAGTAGCACTGAAGAGATTTGTTTTTTTTAATCAGGAAAAAAAAACAATCACATGGAGGCAAGCAGCATATATGTTCTCCAGTTTGAGCTTCAGCATTGTCTGTTTTGCATTTTCATCACACAGGTTTCTTTTTTTTTTTTTTTTTTTTTTTTTTACAATTTCCTTCCACCTCCCACAAACATGTTAATAAGTAGACTGGAAACCCTAAAATGGCCATAAGGTGTGAAAGACTGCATGCCTGTGTGGTGTGTGTGGTGTGGTGTGGTGTGGTGTGGTGTGTGTGTGTGTGTGTGTGTGTGTGTAAAAAAAAGGGATTCCTCATATATTCTTTGGATTATTCATGGTCTAATCTGTTCGACTCTCAACATTTTTTGAAAAGAAAGACATTTATTGGGGGATTTTATACAAAAAACCTTAAAATGGTATAGGTATATGAAACGTTTCTGGAAAAAAAAAAAGTTTGGGCAAAGGAAGCTGCCCTTGCAAAAAGAATCCACCTTGTAACAAAGCACACACATATAAGCAGAGTTCTGATTTATCAACAGTTAAAGCTAATTCCCAACAAACTGTTTTGCTCGTGTCCATGAGAAAAGTTATTAATACAACAGCCTACACTATATTTCCACTCTCCACGTCCTGAAGACCTGTCACAGCTGAACAACAGATTATCTCATTTCTCTCATTAAGATCCCCTCTGCAGGAAATGAGTAAAATAAGTCGGATAGCATGCTGACTAACAGGCCCATCAGTGTGGTGTGAAGAAAACAAGCTGGGCTGCATAGAATAGACTGCGCTACAGAGAAAACCACTTTACTGGCTGAAGGGAAGTGAGTCAGATGTTAAGTACATTGGATTTTTTCCCCCAGTTTATCTTATGTAGTGTTTAGGATTTTATCTATTTAAAGAGATAGTTTCTCTTTATGTTTTTCTATGCCACCATCACTCAAACTATTAGTAAAAAAATGGTGATCCACAGTGCTTGTAAATACTCGATTCCGATTTGCCAACAGTGAACAATGTTCTATAAAAGTCTGGAATTTAGTTGTCAGAAAAGTTTCCAGTAATGGACTCTTCCTGTAAGAAGCTTTCTAAAAGGCGTCTCCAGTGCAGCACTTTGGAACGGTCAGAGATGATATTTGTGTGTACGTGTATGTGTGCATGCATGTGGCTACCTTTGTTATCAGCTGCTATGAAGCCCAGGATGTTCTCATGCCGCAGCATGATGGTCTGGTAGATCTCTGCCTCGCGGAACCAGGAGCGTTCGTCTCTGGAAGAGAAGATCTTCACAGCCACATCTTCTCCTCGCCACTTCCCTCTCCACACCTCCCCGAATCGACCCTTACCGATGCTCTCCTGCAGCACGATGGTTCGTGCTATTGTCCTCTGTACCAGCAGTGGCAGGCCTGAGACCCACATACGCAATCATTTTCAACGCAACTATTTTTGTCTTATATATAACACAGCAGAACCAAATGCTACATTCATTGGAGCAACCAAAACACTGTCTGTTGTGTTTGGTGAAATAGTACTATTGGATATAGGATCATGAACATTCAGTACATTTGGAACGTGTGAATTAATGCTGAAAAAGTTTTTTTTGTCACTCTAGTGCACACTACATGACTGAAAGATAGTATTATTATTATTAGTATTATTTTTCTAGCTCCATTTTTATCCCCCATTCTTTTCTACTGTATTGTGTCAAATTTATACATAATCTCTATTTATTTATGCTACTAATGTACACTATTATTCCCAGATGTGTTACACATTAACATAATTTTGATTTGTTTATTATTAACATACTAATTATTTGTTCAGAGTAAATTATCATAGAGAATTTGATCATTCTCTAAGTTCTCTCTCTCTATCTACCACTGTCTCCGACCTTAACTCACCTGATCCCGAGCCTGATGTGCTCATGTCATAAATCAGTTCTTTTAGGCATTTCTCTGATGACACAAGACTCTGGTCATCCAGAGGCTCTTCTGGGTCCTGGTTTCGGCTCTTACTGTGCAGGCAGCGTTGGTTCCGGACAGCACACACACCCAGAAACACACCAACACACAGCAGGCAGGACGGCACCAGGATTACAGCCGATAACTCAAGACGCCCCCAATCAGAGGTCTCAGAGGATGTTTCTGTAACACACACACACACACACACACACACACACACACACACACACACACACACGTGAAATTAAGAGTAAGTAATGATAAGTTAATCACATTGAACTTTGTGGCTGGTAAATCTAAATGTATTTACATATATAAGTAGAGATGACTATTAGACTACTGTATATCTAGTAAAAATAGAATAAATGCTATTGACTCATGCATATGGCTACAAGAAACGATAATAATTCATCCACCAGGGGCATTGCACCCTCTAGTGTTGGCTTCCCCTAAGCATCAGATGGACAGCTAGGGGGATGTGATAATTACAGTAGTACAGTAATGGCAGGTGCATCAGCATGTGGCCACAAATTATCTCATTTTGCCCAGGCAGTGTAAAAGTTCCTTGGTATACCTGGAGTCCGGAAATCTTAAAACCAACTGTGAAATAGCTTTTTAAGGGGAAAGCAGCTTTAAAAAAATGCCTGTCTTTAAAAAAAACTTCATAGATGATTAAGTTACTGAATACTCTTCTCAGCACAATACAAAGGCACAAAGACACAAGCTCTCTACCTTAGTTCTGAATAACTCCTCAGAAAGGGCTGTTAATTATTCAATCAGGTGTAATTGACCATGAAAATGTTCTTTTGGACACCTAAAATTGTATCACAAAGCTCTACTTTTTCATCCATTGTTAATGCCAATGTATATTTAGTTTAACACTCATTGGTCACCTGGTACTGGTGATTCGTGACTTAGATGCTGAGATCTGGTCATTTCAATTTCACTTCCTAAAGAGGTACTTTAAATATTATTATATATCCAGCTCCAGAATTAATGCCACCTTTGGTTAAAAAAAAAAAAAAAAAGAATATATATAATACTTTTTAAAGGTGAGTTGAATAGCTAGGCAGTATTTGTTATTAATTATTGGCTGGCAAACAACAATGATGAAAAAATGCACGAATTCCATTTATCAGACTTACAGCCCTTGCGTTTCACTTTGAGTTATAGATTTTCTCACCGTTATATTGCTATCGCTTAACAGCATGAAATCTGCATATGTATTGAATGTAGTATTTACCTTTAATAATGGCCTGCATGAATAATGGCATAACAATTTGTATTTAAGTGCGTTCCTACATTTTCCCCTAATTATTGTTTGCTACCAAATAATAAACAATATGTAGTGGATGGATGTTTGTCTGAAAACTGACTTTTTGCACAGTCATGCAGGAAAAAAAAAAAAGGTCAAAATATGTGAAAAATTAAACCTTCCATTGTATTAAATAAAACTTTTGAGAAGAAAAATAAAACATGCAAAACAAATTGTAATTCTTAATATCACTAGTTTAATGTATATAATGAAATTGGATGCAGGTGGATGTAAGTGCGAGCAAACAATCGAACAAACAGAGTAATGCGAAACCGGACCCATTGGAGAGCAACTATGGAATATGGAAATCATAAGGAATTTGGTCTGGGAAACTACTGTTTAGGTGAAGGGAAAACTTACATAGTCTGTAATGTATTAAGTTCATGTACTGGAAGCAAAATTGTCTGGATTGGCGGTGCAATCAGATGTGATATTGCAAATGACGTATTGGGAGATGGTCGCTTAATAATCCTAAATTTAAATCCCAGCTGCAACAAGCTTCACTCCTGGGCCCCTGAGCATGGCCCTTAACCCCATTGCTGCTCAGTTGTACGAGAGAAATAAATGTAAAGGCATCTGACAAAAACGTGGTAAATGTCTCAATCTTCTCGAAAAGGTATGATACGGAGAAGAATGGAACACTAAATTACATAAATTATTCAAATAGGGGGCTCATAGCTCAGGGGATTAGTAATTTAACTCAGGAATGGTGGACTTCGTCCACTACTGCCTGTCTGACTCGGGTATAAATGTAGGTTATGAAGTTTGACTACAGTTTAGTCAGCATTTGTACCACAGATAAAAGTGAATAGACAAAGACATAAAAAAACTAACAAACAAGAATAACATGTTTTAAAATAAATAACTGGAGAATGCAAATTTAGGACATTTATTAACTTTATTGAATATAAAATTACTGTTGTTTACTATTTTCCTGACCTTTGTCTGTTATACATTTCTGTGTTTGCCTGCCGTTTTAGATCTGTATGCCAGTTATAGATAAATGCTTACCCAGCGCTTCAGCTAATGTGCAACACAATACATGACACAAAATCCACTAAAGACAATGGCAAATGTATGTGTACGACATGTAACTGCAAGACAAATATACTGTATTCTTCAGTAATGAGTCTAATGTGTGTAATCAGTAATGCTGCCCTCTCCAATTAGATGTCCATCGTTTCCAGTAAAACAGCACAAACATTCCTCCCTATCCAGATTCTCTCATTTTAGAATATCGAACGAATACTGACGTGCACGTGGTATTTACAATTTTGCGCACTTACTGTGCACACATTTCTCAGAAGATTCGGGTGAGGTCTTTTACTTTTCATCACTGCGCTTTCTTTCTCTTACAATCCAGAGAACGTAAAACATTAAGAGTAAAAGCCTTTGAAAAGCGAGAGCGCTCGGCTTTCCCGGTACACCGTGTCTTCTGACGTGACTTTATAACTTGTTTTTATGGCTGTGACAATAAACATGTGAACATTACCCAGATTGTTTCAATAGAGTAGTTTTGTCCTTCAGATCCAGCTGGGACTTTCTGCATCTTATTACATTCATAATCAGTTGTAAATGTTTAACATTAAAAATTTCACTCACCATGAAACAATAATTACATATAAGAACATGAGAAAATGATGCAGCTGCAAAAGACAAACAAAACGGATTTGGAAAAGGAAAGGAAAAATTCAATGAAAAGAAATCACTGCCTGAATAGAGTCTTTTATAAACACTTAAACACTTTTATACAACGCTTTTTTTTCTTACTAAGCTTCAAATGCACCGATTTCTTTTGCAAGAAAAAGGCTGTTTTGTTCTAAAGAAATTAAAACAACAGTGTGGGTTAGTAGTCGAATGGATTACCTGTACAACCCAAGTCATTTCGAAGAATCCAACATGGTGTATTTTAGTCCTGTATTAGAACCTATCCATCCAAAATCAGTTCATTCAGTTGTAAAGAAGGCAGTGTCACAAAGCAAATCTACACAATGTATATTTAGATCATTAATGAGCAGGTCAGAGGCGACACTGGCAAGGAAAAAACTTAAAGAGCTCTTCAGCCAAAAAAATGTAATTCGTAAATGTATTCAAGTTGTTTTTTTACTTATCAGTACATTACTGAAGCATTTATCCAAATCAGCCGTTTCTTTTTCTTTATGAGTGGATTCAAACGTAACTGGTCAAACCCGCAGCAAGCCACCAATCAGGGTCGAGCGTTTTAACCTCGTTTTGATTACCGCCTGGTGTATCTACTGCACCAACATACAGTTCAACAGCAGAACATTTTAAAAGTAATAAGGGATGGAAACTCCTGATTCTAACTTGCCTCATTAGTGTGGTTTTGACTTTTTTAAATAGTTGAAAAGAAGGTTTTGGGCTCATGATCATTTTAATAGATCTTGATCAGAGTTTGACTCGTTAATATCATTCTATTAATAGATTGTTGTGCTCAGAGTAACATTAGAGCCTTTGCACTTAAACTGAGTTGATGAAGCAAAGAGCCTTGTGATGATAAGACATCATAGCCAGAACATTTTAAGGGAGCACTTTTACTTTTACTGGAGTAATATTTTACCGAGTGCATCTCTACTCTCTCTAACGCAAGTACATGGTTTGTTTAATTTGTCCATCACTGAAATACACACAATATTTAATGTGTTGAAAGAAAGTTCAGCATGAGCAGCTTCTGAATATGAGTTATGGAATAAGCACAGAAAAGTCTTATAACTAAAGAGCTCTCTCTCTCTCTCTCACACACACACACACACACACACACACACACACACAACACACACACGCACACACACACACACACACTGTCGCTCTCTCCACACACACTCTCTGTCTCTTTCTCTCTCACCCACTCTCTCTTTGTCTCTCTCTCTCTCTCTCTCTCTCTCTCTCTCTCTCTCTCTCTCACACACACACACACACACACACACACACACACTGTCGCTCTCTCCACACACACTCTCTGTCTCTTTCTCTCTCACCCACTCTCTCTTTGTCTCTCTCTCTCTCTCTCTCTCTCTCTCTCTCTCTCTCTTTCTCACACACACACACACACACACACACACACACACACACTCTCTCTCTCTCCCTTCTCTCTCTTTCACACACACACACCCACACACATGCTCTGTCTTTCTCTCTCACACACATACACACTCTCTCTCTTTCTCTCTCTCTCTCTCTCTCTCTCTCTCTCACACACACACACACACACACACACACACACACACACATACTTTCTCTCACACACACAACTCTCTCTCTCTCTTTTTCTCTCTCTCTTTCACACACACTCTCTCTTTTTCTTTCTCTCTTTCTCTCTCTTTGACTCTCTCTCTCACACACACACACACACACACTCTCTCTCTCTCTCTCTCTCTCTTTCTTTTTCTCTATCTCTTTCTGACATCTTAACAATGTCAGCACAGTGTTTGAAACATTACTTAGTCAGATTCTCAGCATCAGCTCCAACACTTCAGTTTACAACTTATAAACAGAGACACGTGGAGGATTTGTTTAAATCTGTTTTCTAAAGTAACACTGGCTTTCCTACAGCTTCTTACCATCATTTATACATTCACTTTAAAGTAGCAAGGAATGATGTGTTTTCTTTCTGAAATGTACTAAAGTAAAAAAAAATATTTTACACATTAAAATGTACTGAAGTCAAAGTTTTCCAAACTGAAAATACTCTGATAAAGTATGATGAAATGTAGCATACATGGAGAAACACATTTACTTTACCCGTATGGAACACATGATCTGTTTATTCCTAATAAAAAGATTTAAGTGTAAAAGCTCTAATTCTTCAGCTACAGAAATATAAAGGTACATCCTGTACTTTCCTGTGCATAATGCGAATAGTACTTTAATATTTGAACTGTAATTATAACAGGGCCTCGACATTGAAACAGTTCCTTAACCATAAAACTCCTGACTCAAACTACAAACACACAGAACATGTGGTAAGTGTGAGTCCAACAGACTGTGTTGTTTCTAGACAGTAAAAAACAGTTCTGTAACAACAAGTCTGTAATTCAGGACTGCAGTGTGTCAGGAGTAAGAGTCACTGGTCTAAACTGGCTCTTGGGTGTCTCCATTCCCTGAGGACTACAGTCTTGCTGAATCCATACAGGGTCATGACATAAAACAGAGCTCGGTGTTTCAACACGTGTTTCCCTCCCCTTTCTCACAGAACCCGGGGTTCATTGATGCAATAACTTTAAAAACACTTCAGACAAAAGCAGACATCGTTACTGAAAAAAAAAAGACGTTTCGTCTGTAAACACTCATTACTGAGGATTCTGTCAGACTTGGAGAAAAAATTTCAAATAACAACTAGGTTTATAAAAGAATATACAGTCTATGGAAAACATTTGCTCACAATATGGTATGTAGATGAAAAATAGATCCCCATTTTACAATTTCTGTACATACAAAACGTTTCAAAACCTGAAATCGCACAGATAGGTCAAGATAAAAATGTACAAATTAGGCTAACCTTTCACACACACACATGCACGCACACATGCACGCACACATGCTGGGGTGGTATCATAGTGAATTCAGTAGCATTTTTAAACTATCCATTCGTTGTATTGAAACAGAATTACAATTTCTAATGTATTGTGTGAATCCTGAGTTTTACACCCCAGAAGGCTTGCATTGCATCAAACTGACATGTCTGACAAACAGTTTCCTGAACTTTCCGCTGACACTGCACTAAAAAAAAATCTAACAACTAGAGCTGGTTGGTAACTATAATAAGTAATGAAAAAATGTATATAATAAAGAGCGAGTTGCCACTTTTTCTGTTGTACCGTAATTTCCGGACTATAAAGCGCACCCATAAATAAGCCGCACCTGTCTATAAGCAGCGGTTGTCTACACTGAAACTAATGAACTTTACACAAGCTTTAACGAAAGACAGTGTCTGTTACACGGTGTAACGGGGGAAATATGTTGCGCATCCTTTAGGAGCATAGCGGTATTTTGGGAATAGCCTGGCGCCGCATTTTTCCGCTATTAATGCATGTGTGCAAGACCGAGGAATATGTCATTATTTTCTGATGCTCATTTTCTTTGACTAACCCTTAACGCTGTTGCCAAGAATAATAAAAAAGCACAAGTTTTGGAAACCTTTCTGTGCTTATATGATTTCTGTTGCAGCTGGAGTTAGTAAGCTCTCCCTTCACCCAGACTCAACGCGTTGCCGTTCGGAAATTTTATTGGTCTAATGTTATAGGGTTCCGTTTTTTGGCTTGTGAAGTTTGTGAAACCAGAAAAAAACCAGGAAAAATTCATAAATAAGCCGCTTCTTTGTTTAAGACGCGGGGTTCAAAACGTGGGGAATTGAAGGATTTACCTAATTCTAAGATCAAACGTATATTTTTTGTCTAAAAGTGGCTAAGTATACAATACGGATTCCTAGCTAAAGTATTACTAACCTTAAACAGCAAAATCATTTAAATAAACAGGGGTGGGATGTATTTAACGTGTTCCATATTGAACACTCTTATTTTGTATTCATTACTTCCAGACTACAGATGCAGTTCAATTAATTGCTTCAACACCCACATAAAAAAACAATCGGCCTCTGCCAGTCCGCTCTAGAGTTTCAACATAGTGATCCAATTCAATTAATTTTTATTTCTATAGCGCTTTTAACAATGAACATTCTCTCAAAGCAGCTTTACACAGATAATGTGGTGATAAAAAATTCATATGTTCTTTGTAAGTGTAAGTTTGTCTCTGTTGAGGGACTGTGGCAAGGAAAAACTCCCCGAGACGGCATGAGTAAGAAACCTTAAAAGGAACCAGATTTAAGAGGGAACCCATCCTCATCTGGGTTGCACCGAATGTCCATTTATTGCAGATATACGATGTTGTAGGGTACAGTGATGGTAATCAGAAGCAAACTGTAGTCCTGAGTCAGTGTAGCAGACTGTTGACATTAACTACAGTCCAAATCCATCTTTGAAGCTCCTGTTCTTACTCCGGAATTTCATGGAACCACCCAAGGCGTTAATGAGAAACCGTAATGCCATTTATAGATTTCCAAGCAAAACTTAAGTTAAAAACAAGCTCCTGTCCACCAGGGCTTCCAGCTTCTAGGGGCTAAGGATTAGCTCCTTCTTTCCTTTATGTAGGCAGACCAAGAATCACGTATGAAATGTTTCAGACACCCACTCCATGAAACAGGAATGGACATATTTTCCTGTAATTAGAAATACATTTTTTAACATTAATTTTAGTTTTACGTGGGTTTTTTCCCCCCTCTGTCTCCCAAATTTGGCATTCAGGCACCTTTATGCATCAGTACACAATCCATGGAAACAATAACCATGGTAACAGACAGTACGGTCCTGATGCAGCGACGGGCTGCCGAATACAGAGTCCAGCTTTTCAGTCACACATGACTAAAATCTATTATAGCAGAACCAGCTGGTCAGACAGGTTTATTCAGGGATTTCACACATCCAGTCCCAGTAACCCAGAGGATGGCTGCTCATTAGAGAAAGAACAGTCCCCAAAAATTGCACTGCTATGTGTAAAATAGTAATAGCAACAGGCTTTTATATGCACACTGGCCACAAATTCTGTAGGCAGTGCTGTCACTTTTCTTTGACTCAAGGACTTGCATAGGGTCAAAACATAGTTAGTGGTTAATGAATGGTTCTGTTTTATTTGTAAATGCTACAGCAAGAGCTAAAGCAGAAATTGAAAACAAAGTGCAAGGAATGTCTTTCACAAACCCAGTCTAAGATGGCATCAGGTTCTACTTAACCTAAAAACAAACCTTTAATATTTACTGTTCTGAAAAAGAAAAGATAGATTAGAAGATGTAAGATGCACCTTGGTTAACAAAATTCTGGTTCTGGTTCTACTTCTAAACGAAGAATCATCAGGGCATGTTTTTTTGGCACTAATAGCATACAGCAGGGGTCTTCAATGGTTTTCGGGTCAAGGACCTCTTAGGCGATAGAGACATGGGGCATTTGATACAAAATGTGTCAAACCGATATTAATAGAAACGAATCATATTACCCGAGTTATATTATGTTCAGACAATTAGACACATGTTGTTGTTGTACATGCATCATTGTCTGTATATTTTCGTATATTTAAAAATCTTTCAAAAAGATTTATGCATCATGAGAAACAAATATTTTGCAATTAAAATCACCATTTATTAAGTTGTTCACACTTGTCTTTTATTTTAATAGCTTTGCAATTACTATACATTTACATTAATTTCAGTTTAAATTTTAATAGAACCTAACATTAAATTTTATCATCAGGTAGACAATTATACATTACAGATCAGCTTTGTGTTTAGTAGCACTTTAATGTAATAATTATAATATTAATAATTACATTATTAATTAATAATTAGTCATTAGAATTATACCCAATTATTAGAAATATAATAGATTTTATTTTATGAAATAGTTTATCTTTGATGTTTTTACCCATGTTTATTTTTTAACAAAAATGATTTGTGATTAGACATTAATTAGCGGACACCTGGTTGAAAACCCATGGCATACAGTACTCCCATTGGTGACTTGCCAAGAACCAATAGTGTCTCCTCATCGCCGTGACTATGACCTTAAACAAATAGATCACCTCTATATACCTTATCTATTAGTTAGTTTCTTTCGGCTTCTCCCGTTAGGGGTCGCCACAGCGGATCCTCCGCACGTTTGATTTGGCACATGTTTTACGCTGGATGCCCTTCCTAACGCAACCCTCCCCAATTTATCCGGGCTTGGGACCGGCACTGAGAGTGGCTGGGGATGGTCCCCTGACCCGGGAATCGAACCCGGGTCGCAGCGGTGGGAGCGCTGCGTCTTAACCACTAGACCACCAGGGGACCTATATATACCTTATCTATATTACCTTATATTCTGGCCATTCCTTTTACCCTAAAATATGCAGGTAAACTGGTGGTCCTCAACTCACAGAACCATAGAACCAGCTGGGCAGTGAGCTGCTTGCAGATGGACACTTCCACATCACTTTTTTAAGTGCTCAGTGGACACAGGGCTGGCCTGGGCACAGTCTCATCTGAAAGAGCAGATCCGTTCATAGGTCTATTAATATATAGCATAGTGTCAACATCTTTGGCAGGAATGCTGAGCACAGTCGTGACATATTTGTGCTCTGGTTGCCAACTCAGGAAAAGTTGAATAGCATATTTAGTATTGGCTATTTAGAAAAGACCCTGGCCAGACACTCTGACTCTCTATTTCCTGCATATATAATAAGGTCTGAAGTAACCAAGCTATACATTTCTAAACTTTTCAATACTAGTACAGTATTACTAGTACAATACAGTGTATCAGGGTTCACATTTGGGCAAACTAAACAAATCATTTAACTAAATAGAATGAATGAAGTCAATGAAAAGACTCAGATGTATGTGGTTGCAGTTGTCTCAAAATGTCCTTCCAGTTCTGTGCATCAAAGTCATGTCCAGTTACTACTGCCAAGTTTTGCAGCATGTTTTTTCCATTCCTTCTGGCAATGGGGATCTAACCAGCCAATTCGCGTTATGACCAACTGCACTTCATTACCGTGACTCCTATTGCTTGGTTAATGTTGTAAAATGCCTGCAATTTGCCCCTGCAGTTACAGAAGTGGTGGGCGTTCAGGGCCAGCAAAGCCTTTTCTGCTGGCCTTAACACTATCAGAAGCACTGACCTACATTTACATCCTAAATTCTAATATTTGTTCCATGAAATGAATTAATTTATTCCCAACAGTTTATTCTCTTCATTTCGTAGCGTTTCTCTTGGCTGCACTGCTTCCAGTACATGCATGTGTATGTTAGATTTTTTGTCCAATCAGGTTTTAGCCTCTATGTGCTGCCATGTCAATCTAATCCGCCCAGAGCCTTCAAAGTCTGTACTGCTGTCTCTTTAACCATTGAGAATATTACCAGCTAATATTACCAATGGGTCCGTTTCTTTATCCAATCAGATTTCATATTCGCCTCACACTGCTAGCTAGCTAGTAGCGTAGGCATTTTTCCGTCATCTAATTGGTTGGTCAGAGGGAAGTGTTACAGCCAAGTTCGACTGGCAAAACACATGTGAAGCGCTTTGCACACATTAATACATATGAGTTAGACTTTTTTATGCCTATGGAGAAGGAGAAATTGATTTGCTCTCTGACATACTTAAAAATCTATTTTCAAGAAAAGCTAGACGGCTAGTAGAGGTCGGCCAACCCCGAAGATAGCTAGCTTGTTTCAGCCAGGGAAGGGGTTTGTTCTCCACTTCCAGACGAGTGAATACGAGCGGTACCACTGGATTACAGCCTCTGAGGAGCGGTGCAGATTATGAGTCTGCATCTCTGGTGAGCAGATTGTATTTTATTTACATTTTGAATGTTTTTGTCATGTTATTAGACAAATATTAATTCTGAACTGCTCCAGATGATGTAGGTGGCACGGTTGTAGTGTAGAGCAGCGTTCCCCACCTTGTTTGTGCCACGGAAAAGTTTAAAAACGTATTTTCTACATATAATAATTAACGTGAATCCACTGTGTTGTCTTTTGGTTCATTTGGGTTCAAATTGGGTTTCAATTTAGCTGTAATGTATTATGTGTTAGCGGCTGGAGCAGCCCCTTTAAGAAGGTAGAGGATGGAGGTAAGACATGTGACCGAGGCATCATAAAATGCATCAAGAGTGAGTCATAGACAGATGTGGCGGAGAGAATCCGGTAATTTTCCGCTGCCCAGGGTTCGGGGACCACTAGTGTAGAGGTTTGGAGTTGTCTTAACTCGATTTCTTGCTTTAGTTAAATGGTATTTACCCTCCATAAGTGAAACACCTCTCTCTCTGTAATGCCACACGTTGTTATATTGCGTTTTTGTATAGTATTGATTGTTTCTGTAATTTTGACGTGATAGTGGTGGAATTTAGAGGTGGATTAAGTCGGGTACGTCCTCACTGAAGGCCAAGGTACCAAATGCACAGCCCACCACTCAATTACAGTATGGGCAGTATCTTTACAAGAAGTAGGGTAGGTTTTTGATAAAAACATTTTTAAGCACTTCGCTAAGATAAGTCTGAACAAAAGCCTCTCTAAATGCTGCAAATGTACTTTCACATTATCTAAATTTATCTTAAAGCCAAACAGAAAATGTTTTCTGAATTCAGATACTTCATGATCAAACTACATAATCTAATGTTCATTCAGTTCGTTTCATAAATGTGGAAACTTTTTGGAAAAAGTCAACATTCATTTAAAAAAGAGAAGACATTACATTATCTCAACACACACTCTCATGGAGATATTAAAAAGCAATTTTGGCTTACATTTTTAGACTTTCTTACAGGCACAGCAGTTAGATTGACAGTTGTTTAGTTTTCAGAGATATAAAAAGATAAAAAGAACAAGAAGATTTGAAAGGACTGCACAGCTTCAGAGCTAGGCAGCCACACGGAGTTGTCAGCAAAGCACATCTCGGGATTAAATATTGGTATTTATTATAAAAGAAACTGATGTATAAGCAGGAGCAGGAAAGAGTTAAGAGAGTTTATTAAGCTTTTTAAAATCCTAAATCTAAATCAATGACTGCATTTAATTAAGTCTGCTCTTGTACTTAATTAGTGGTGCAGTTTTTTATTTTTATGTAAAACAGGTACGAGTCTTGGATAAGGTGTCATTTTGACTCTAACCATTCACAAAGTTGATATTTCCCGTGTCTCCCACTTAGCTATTATCCAAACTCTTTTCAACATGCTAAAAAAATCATAATAAAGCACTTAGAGCCTAACAAATGTTTTAGTTGCTACATCCAGGTGCAACTGCATTCATTTAATTTGCCTCATGAATCAATGTTCTCTCTTCTTTCCTTCACCCTATATTTAATAAAAGAGTCATATCTTCCACATTATATTGAATATTGTAGTGTGGACCAGCTCATTTTACTCTCACTTTTCTCACATTAGACCATCTCTCAAGAAGCATTACATGGGAATTTGTGGCCACACCATGGCAAAATTACCTTAATAAAAATCTGAAATGCCTCATAAAGCAAGTAGTGACTCAAAAGATATCCATATGTTTCATTTACAAAAGAAAAAGGCTTTTAAACATTTTTTGCACTTGGTTTTTAAAACCATGTACACTATATAAACAAAAGTACTGGGAGCATGAACTTTCCAGCCATATGTGGTTCTTTCCCAAAAAGTTTGAAGAACACAATTTTATAGGATGCCTTTGAATTTGCTAGTACGGTGGAATCCGCTTATCTCGCCCTCGGTTACCTCGACAGCCCTATTAAGTCGACGTTTTTGAAGTGGAATTGCCAAATTCTCGCTTTTTCTAAGCATTTTTTATCGGTCATGTCGATTTTTTTTATGTCGCCGAACCCTAATATCTCCAGCACAACAGGGGAAAAAATTTGCCATTTAACATCGGTTATCTCGGTGCAGCCGCAGAAGAACTGCGGAAAAATCAAGTCTTCCAGCTGCTACAGGTGTTGTATTGTATACTGGTGAATCTCTGCTGTTAGTTAGTGCACATATCCCTCTTGTTGTTAAATGTTATGCGATGAACGGGAGGAGAAAGCTGCGATTGGCGGCGCGGAACGTGTGATGACCAGCAAAATCATAGAATGAACCGCGGTCGGGGGGGGGGGGCGATGCCGTTTGGGAATAAGAGCGCAAACGTTGAGAGAGTGCCGGTGGGAAGACACGTACCGGGATACGCATGCACAATAACAACTATAAACAAAAGTACTGGGAGCATGAACTTTCCAGCCATATGTGGTTCTTTCCCAAAAAGTTTGAAGAACACAATTTTATAGGATGCCTTTGAATTTGCTAGTACGGTGGAATCCGCTTATCTCGCCCTCGGTTACCTCGACAGCCCTATTAAGTCGACGTTTTTGAAGTGGAATTGCCAAATTCTCGCTTTTTCTAAGCATTTTTTATCGGTCATGTCGATTTTTTTTATGTCGCCGAACCCTAATATCTCCAGCACAACGGGGGAAAAAATTTGCCATTTAACATCGGTTATCTCGGTGCAGCCGCAGAAGAACTGCGGAAAAATCAAGTCTTCCAGCTGCTACAGGTGTTGTATTGTATACTGGTGAATCTCTGCTGTTAGTTAGTGCACATATGCCTTTGGTTGTTAAATGTTATGCGATGAACGGGAGGCGAAAGGGCGCGGAACGTGGGATGAGCAGCAAAAGCATAGAATGAACAACGGCAGGATCGGGGGGAATCCGCGATGCGCTTTGGGAAGAAAAGCACAGCCGTTGAGAGAGTGCCGGTGGGAAGACACGTACCGGGACACGCATGCGCGATAACAACGACCGCCGTGAACCGACATATAACAACAATAACGGACAGTGAGAGTGTGGAATTTTTAATAGGAGCTGGTGATGATGATAAACGAGCACCATATGTGCGCGATTGAAGCGGAGTTTCAGAGAAAGCGGCCGAGAAAACACCTGACATGCTGAGGGGGGCCGAAGGGGGCGTGGCAGGTGGATTCCTGACAGATAAACATGTACTGTATGTATTTTTATAGCATGCCTTCCTTAAACAAATTGCAGCAACGCTGTTGTGTAAAAAAAAAACTCCAAAAACACGTGCATGCACATTCTCATTTATTAACGCACATCATGTACATAAAGAAATTTCAAGCACGTTAATATATTGCCACCATTTTGATTTTCGTTTATCTCGATCATCGGTTACCTCGATGCTTTTTGGTGACCCCCTAGGACATCGACATAACCGGGTTCCACTGTATTAAATATTCCCTTCACTTTAACTAGGAGACCTAAACCTGTTCCAGGACAATGTCCCTGCACACAAAATGAACTCCATAAGGATAAGGTTTGCAAGGAATGTTTACAAAGCGCAGAAAAATAAAGTGCACGGTACAGTGTCAACATTAATCATGTAACAAATCAAAACTAAATCCAAGTGATCATGTATAGTGCAGTAAGCCTTAAAGGCTTCCAGGTCATGGCATTTTATCTACACACAAACTATAAAGGTGGAAACACATTCAAATCGAAACAAAAAGCACATAGAATATGAAGCATATTAGAATGCTTAATTGTGTCCTGCTGGGATTTCACAGTATAATACCTATAATCCATAAAAACAAATATTTCATTCAACGGTAAACACACCAGGTAAGGACTTTATATTACTCAGAATTCAATAAGAACAAATCACCGATCACAAACAGTGGACAAAGTAAAAACAACACCAAAGCGGTAACTAATGCTCACATGCTGTCCTTCAATTTATTACTATTAAGAAACCATTAATCTCTTACCTAAAAATAAAATGTAACCCTGAGCAAATCAGGACGATGCTTTCAGGTGTGTGTTTAACTAAAATACCTCCCTATTACACACAGTATGCAGCACCAAGCTCTAATCACTTATTTCAGACTTCAGCCTATCAACCTTCAGCACAGCATATATGCAAAGCCAGTGGCTCAGTTGGAGTTTGCACACCTCCCTTTAGACCACAGTGAAGTATTAATAACTCTCAGCTGGGAAATAATGCTGCCTGTGTGCACGCAAGTCTGCCAGGATATTATATCACAGCTCAGCTTGAGAGGATCAACGTCTTTCTTGACTGCCAGGGGTCAAAATTTGCGATCACACATGCTCATACATATAAAAAGACTTGCCCTTTATTCCAAATATCATGTCTTTCATTCATCAGACTCAGACACTTTAGTCTACAAGCATGAGCATGATTCGTCTTCGGTAACCACTCTATCCTGATCAGGGTCTTCGTTGATCCGAAGCCGACATTGGGAATAAACAGCTGTGAGGCGGGAAGACATAGTGGATGAGAGTCCATCACAGGGCGCTGTGAATCTTCACACACACACACACACACACACACACACACACACACACACACACACACACACATTCTCTCATTGGTGCATTCCTTCTTTTTTATATATAATGTTCCAAATTGTCGGATTAATTTTTAAATCACTCCAACGGTGAGTTCCTGCAAACCGCTACCAAATGCAAATACTACACTTGAAATCAACTCCAGAACTTATCATAAAAAGGTTCTTCATTTAATTTTGGAATAATTAGGAAATGGGCCACACCTGCCCATGAAACTGTTTATCGGTCAACGGTCCAATTATATGATTGAAAAAATTGAAAGAAGATTAATATTTTGCATTTTTTTTAGATTTGCGATATGGGTACAATACAATTCAGTCATACCTTAATAGCTTTATAGCAAGTCCATGATGGTGGTCATGAATATTCAGTGAGTGTCCATATACATATGGACCCTTGGGTAAAAGTTTTCAGACACAAACCTATCCTATTCTCTCTGGATACAAGTTAATTAGGTTAGAAAGCATTACATAAAGTCAATATATATTCACCAAAAAATTTTTTTTGCTGTAGACAGTGAGTCAGACGTACTCTATGTGGAAATAGAGCATCAAGATGAATCAAACAGGGTTTTTTATTCACAAACATACAAACACAAACTTGAGTGCTGCTGGCTGGATATTTTGTTTGTTGGACTATTTCTGTTAAATATTGCTGTACCTGTAACACCTATACCAAAACTACAAACATCAGTGTCAACACATAAGTATCATTTCTACCACCGGAAATATATTTCAAACAAATAACATCTGTTATCTGAAAGTTTTGTTTATACACTTTTTGGCACCTTAGACGAGTTTCCTATTCTGCCCACCCCGACCAGATACTGTACCATAAAAATAGTTGGCAACAGTCAATAAAAAACACGTAATATTAATTGCAAAATTGCCTAAATTTAAGTATGTGAACATACTGTATGTTAAATTTGAGCAGAAAAATAATTAAAATGGGCGAGGGCAGTGGCGAGGTAAGGGGCGCTCAGTGGGGGTCTCAGAGGGGGGTCTCCATGGACTATGATGTTTGTGGATGATGTTGTGATTTGTGGTGAGAGTAGGGAGCAGGTTGAGAAGAGCCTGGAGAGGTGGAGGTACATGCTGGGGAATGAAAGTCAGTATAAATAAAACAGAGTACATGTGTGTAAATGAAAGGGAGGGCAGTGGTCTAGTGTGGATGCAGTGAGAAGAGGTGGATGAGTTTAAATACCTGGGGTCAACAGTGCAAAGGAATAGAATAGAATAGAATAGAATAGAATAGAATAGAATAGAATAGAATAGAATAGAATAGAATAGAATAGGCTTTTATTTGTCACATATACATTACAGCAAAGTGAAATTCTTTCTGCACATATCCCAGCTTGCTTAAAAGCCATGATACAGTGTCCCTGGAGCACAGATGGTTAAGGGCCTTGTTTAAGGGCCCAAGAGTAGCGGCTTGGCAATACTGAGGCTTGAACCCCCAACATTCCAATCAGTAAAGCAACATCTTAACCACTAAGCCATGGTACGACGCCCTGGGAGCAGATACGGTTAAGTGCCTTACTCAAGCACACAACAGTGACAGCTTGGCAGTGCTGAGAGATGAACCTCTGGCCTTATGATCAGTAACACAGAGACTTAACCATTGGACCAACACTGCCCTAAAGAAGAGTGTGTTATAGAAGTGAAGAAAAGAGTGCAGGCAGGGTGGAGTGGGGGGAGAAGATTGAAAGGAGTGATTTGTGATAGAAGAGTATCTGCAAGAGTGAAAGGGAAAGTTTATAGGACTGTGGTGAGACCTGCGATATTGTATGTTTAAAAACCGTGGCATTGAGTAAAAGACAGGAGGTGGAGCTGGAGGTAGCAGAGCTGAAGATGTTGAGATTTTCATTGGGAGTGGAAATGGACAGGATTAGAAATTAGTTTATTAGAGGGACAGCGCATGTAGGACGTTTTGGTGACAAAGTGAGGGAAGTGAGATTGAGATGGTTTGGACATGTGCAAAGGAGGGCCATAAGGTATATCGATAGAAGAATGCTGAGAATGGAGACATTTCAAAGAGGCAGATGTAGAGGACAGAGTAGTATGGAGACGCATAATCCACTGTGGCGACCCCTAATGGGAGCAGCCAAAAGATCTATTTATTATTTCCAAAAGTCTATTCTCTTCATTTCATATCTTATCTGTCACTCTCATGCTGTTTCCTGTCTTGAATGTTTCTATCCAATCACAATTCAGCTTTCACATCACATGTGTTAAAGGAATCTGCAATGTGGCTTTTAAAATCAGCAGAGCGAGAACCTGTAGCATATAGTACATATTTTTTAAAGGGTACTGCTTTAACCTATTTGATTTCAAGTTGGCGACACTGGAGCCATCGAGCTGGCGTACAGTAACATTCTTTTCTGTAGAATTTACACAAAAACACATGGAAAAAATGCCCCAAAATGCTTTTGCTAGAGATGTATGCTGCCAGCACAGCAGAGGCTGCAGTGAAAAAAAAAAGCCTGTTGAATTCTGTTCATTGGGTTTCTTTCATTAATAATGCCACTGATTTATTCATTCCTTCTTGCAGCATGAGAGACCGGTCTGTGATGGAGTGCTCAGTTAAACTGCTATTCTGTAGAAAATTGATGGTTTCTATAGCCATGGCATCATAATGATGGTATAAAGAGGGGAATTAATTAATTAATTGTGGTAGGACACCACAAAAGGCCTAGGCATGAAACATATATATATCCCTCGGGAGCCTGGGTCTTCAGAGACACTACAATTATTTTTCAGTTATAGCATTTTAAACAAAATCATCCTCAAAAGGAAAGCTGAACAGGAGAAAAGAATGCACGGTACCTGGGCGTAAGTGAAGCGTTTTGTTGTTGCAGAAATCAGTAAAGCAGCAGTTGCGTTTTGACACATCTTTGGAGCTGTAGCAGAAAACCTGTCCCTTTAGCTCGCTGGGGGACAAGCAGGACTTCACAGCCTCCTCCTTGCCATTGATGAGCATCACCGAATTCCAGCATGCTCCCTCAGCCTCCGTCTCACAGGTGTAATTCGCACACAGCTGACACACACACTTCAGTGCTGGAAACACACAGAGAAAAATATCAGGTTATTCATGGACACCAAAACTTTCAGCAGAATAAGGTCATTTTTTTAAAAAAGTGAGATGCTGATAAGGTTTGCAAGAGATTTTTGACCAATTTTTAAATATATATATACAGTGGAACCCACTTATCTCGAACTCGGTTAATTTGACAACCCTATTAAGTCGAAATGTTAAATGTTATGCGATGAACGGAAGGCGAAAGCCGCGCTTGGTAGGAGCGCGGAGTGGCGCTTGGTAGGAGCACGGCGCTTGGTAGGAGCACGGCGCTTGGTAGAAGTGCAGCGCGGAACGTGGTATGAGCAGCCATTGAGAGAGTGCCGGTGAGAAGGCACACACCGGGATACGCATAAGCGATAACAACGACCGCCGTGAACCAACAAATACCAACAATAACGGCCGGTGAGAGTGTGGAAGTTTAAATAGGAGCTGGTGATGATGCTAAACAAGCACCATATGTGCGCGATTGAAACCGGGAGCTTCAGAGAAAGCTCAAGAAAGCACCTGCCGGGCCGAAGGGGGCGTGGCAGGTGGATTCCTGACAGATAACAAACATGTACTGTATGTATTTATATAGCATGACTTCATCAAACAAATCGCAGCGACGCTGTTGTGTAAAAAAACCTCCAAAAACACGTGCATGCACATTCTCATTTATTAACCCACATCATGTACATAAAGAAATTTCAAGCACGTTAATATATTGCTGCCATTTTGATTTTTGTTTATCTCGATCGTCGGTTACCTCGATGCTTTTTGGCGACCCCCTAGGACATCGACATAACCTGGTTCCACTGTGTATATATATATATATATATATATATATACACGCACATAAACTTGATTTATAGAATTTAAATAAATGCTGATCATTCTTTTTTAAATAATTCTTCAGTCTTCATTCTATTTTCAGCACATCCCATTAAGCCCGTTTTACACCAAATGACTAAGGATCCTGGGCAAAAATTATTGCTTTGTTGTCATCCTCAGACCTCATAACTGGGAAACACCATATGTTGCTTGTTTAAATTTGTCTGCATCATTCAAAACAACTTTCTCTGCTGTTCTGAGAATGTAATCATTAATTCTTCAGTGTTTGCACATTATACCAAGTAAACTATACTCAAAACATGAAGAACAAACTAACTAAACTGAGCATCGGTTTTAAGAATCAGAATTTAAAGCAGAATAATGATTTAATAACCAAGTACTCTAGTGTTTGTATGAAGCATGACTTGACAGCGGAGTTCTCATTGTGTCATTGCAATAACATACGGACACTGAGGAACAGCAGTTGCATTATAGAAATGGACACTATGAACCCTATAAAACCAAATGTTTGTAAACACCTGATCATAACACATTTATGATTGTTAAATATCTGCTTTCAGGTTTGGTCCCCTTTATGTTTTTATAAGAAATAGATGTCTAGACCAGGGGTCACCAACCTTTTTGAAACTGAGAGCTAATTCTTGGGGACAGATTAATGTGAAGGGCTACCAGTTTAATACACACTTCTGAAATAACAAATTTGCTCAATTTAACTTTAATTATATGTTATTATTAACAATTAATGATATACATCTATATCTTGTCATCTATATTTTGATATTGTAATTTTTTAACTCACACCAATGCAAGTGTGATTTTGTCAGAAAACCCCCAGCCACGACTCCCTCCAAGGCTCTAACTCTCACTCAGCCTCTCCCTGCTCTAATCACCTACACCTGTTCCCCATTACCTTTCCCCTTTATAAGGGCCGGTTCCGCCTCATTCACGGTCGGAGCTACTCATTGCCATGAGAGAGCAACCTGACTTCCTACCACTCGTATTCCCCGTACTTCCATGCTCCTCGCGCCGCTTCGGAGGAAGCGTTTAAGATAGGTTTGCCTTTACAGTTCACATTGGCGATCATCCTGGACTACCCGCATTACGGATTATACCCACTCTCCAGTTCGTATTTCTCCTTTAGCCTCTGCCTTGTATATGTTCAGACTAAATAAGGACAAGGTGTTTAACCATACTCCAGTTTTTGACTCTTGGTCTATCAGAGAAAATTAAAAAAAAGAATAAAACAAGACAATTTTTATGCAGCTCACTGGTAAGTGGCACTATGGTGAGCTATTTTTTAGAAAATACCACCATGTTGGTGACCCCTGGTTTAGACCCTAGGACCCTAAAATCAATCTCTTGGCAGTCCAAAAAAATACCTTTTTGTCCTCATGTTACAATCCACAATTAATAGCTAGAAATAGCCACATAAGGATGAGTATAATCTGCTTAACGTCTTTGGTATTTAACCATCTTGTAGCCACTAGTTGAGTGAGTTGTACCCTTCATGTTACGCAACAGGATTCAGGACTTTAGAGCACAAGTAAATCTGGGTGAGGCTAATAGACTAACACTGTGCTAATCTCAAACTGCCCCTCTCGCACCTGCTCTGCTAAAACAGGTTAAACTCTCCTTCTTTCAGAACAACCATCCAGAAAATGTCTCTGCCACAAAAAGGATAAATCCAATACCTGGATACATCTGATGAAAGACTTAATGTGACTGGCATATCAATCACAAAACATTTCCTTATAGCCTGTCAGCAAATATGCTAAATTATTTTGTTTACTCACCAGTACCTGCTTGATGGAAAAACTCTATTTGAGCTCTCATTTTTCAGCCTAGAGACTGAAGCTTGACTTCAAAATGATTAACGGTGTCTCAGCAATTAAAGGTGAAGAGATCATCTTAGAGCCTTCACGATCCTGAAGCTTGTGGCCAGAAAAATATATCCCACATGGATTAGTGATTTGTACAAAAAATTAGCCTAGCAAGACTGTAGCATTTAATAATTTTATACCGACAGTGTAAAGGCACCTGGGGAAATGAGACAAATCTGTACATAATAGTTACCAGTTTTAGGGGTAACTTCTAAGAGAAATAGACTTTGTACAACTAACTATAGACTGAATTTCCATATGTTCCACTGCATTACAAGTAAGTGGCAAAAGTCTGAGTACCCAATAAAAAGTTTCAGATAGTGTTCACAGCGCTTTATTTTAATTTCATTATGTTATGCACTATAAACATGGTATTTATAGGGTCCACTTGTACTATTATAAGTAAGTAATTGCAATTCAATGTAAAGTTCGATATGATACCCTTTATCATATAGTGTAACATATCCATCCTGATAGGTTTAATGATTTCCAGAATTAAACCCATCAGGAGAAATATCCTAATAAATCACAGTACATAGCGTTCAAATACTTTTTTTCCAATAAACATGTCTATTTTCCCTATATTAATGTAATTATACTACAACAAAGTTGAATCTTTAAATGAGCTCATTCCTCTTGGTAAATGCACACTGTGAAAACAGTGTTTCATGGAATATGTCATGAAATAGAAATATGGAAGTAAAAGCTGAAAAAGCAACAGCAGCTTAACAAATTTACCGGAAATAGACCAAATAAAATTCTTTGAATTCTGCAAAAAGGTTTTATTTTTTTTCTCTGAATTGATTTTCTCTTGTATAGTGTAGAAAGAAGGAGTTCAGTTCAGTCCTTCTTCAGAAAAGAAAACCCTGACTACATTTTCATCCACATCAAAATGATTTTTTTTCCCCCTTACGGCTTCTTTCAAAAAATGTTTTCTCTTTATTGTCAAACAAGCCGCTTGCTATCCAACAGCATTTTCTTCAAACACATTAAAACTCAAAACACGGAGATAGTGAAATTTCCAAAGGCCATTTTTCCTAGCTGTTCTTCTAAGTAATTTGAAGCTACATGCACAAAAAAGGCTTTGAGCATTGGACTTCAAAGTCTCTCGGATGGATTTTTAGATACATTGTGTTAAAATTCTATTTACAATTTTACAGTATTTACTAGGGATGCACCGAATATTTGGGCACCAAAATTTTTCGGCCGAAAATGGCCCAAAAGTGCATTTTTGAAACAGTTTGTTGTGATGAAACTTCGTCCTGCACGTGCTTGTCTAAAACATGTCTGCGGTGTTGACGTATTACAGTATATCTGAGAAAGACCCCTGGATAGCGATTTGCAAAACATGTAATACCAAAATTTCAAAAGGGGGTGCGTCTGCAAAGACTTTCTCTACGTCGGGTTTAATTTATCACCTGAAATCCAAACATCCCGATCGCTATGCTAAATATGAGAGGAACGCAGCACAGAAAAGCAAAACCCCTTCGAGCACGCGCACTCCGTCTGTGGCGGACGTTTTTGAAAAGGCAGGAAGTTTCCCAGTTATAGTGTTGTATTGTTGTATCTTTAAGCAGTTGCACTTGTTATGAATGCACTTTGTTTTTATGCAAGAACATATTTAATTGTACAACCTTTCAGCAGGCCAGAGGGCCTGTACATTATTATTTAATGTACACATGAGTGCATTTAAGTTAAACATTTAAGTTTGAATTTTTATTAATTTTATCCTGTGCATTGTTGCAATGTGCTATAAATAAATATTTTCATAATTTGTAATTGATTTATTCTTTAAAACGTTAATATTAATTTATGCAATTTAAATGCCTTGATTTTAGTAAGTTAACACGGTCTTGCCCATAAATGCAATGGTAATAATAATTGGCATAATTTCTTTCAGTATTTCGGTTTCGGCCAAGAATTTTCATTTCGGTGCATCTCTAGTATTTACACTTTTTCAGATCTTCTTTGGTCATGTCCTAGGTAACAAACTGTTCATAATCAGTGCCATGCACAATAATTCTGTCTGTCAAATGTTTGGAAACACCCAGTGAATGACTGGAAGAAAGTTCTGTGGACAGATGAGTCCAGATTTAAGAAAAGAGCTTGATGTAGGACACCCCCAGTCCAACATGGAGGTTGTAACTTAATGGTTTGTGGTTGGTTTAGGTCAGAGAAGGTTGGAGACTTATTCCAAGTGAAAGGAGTACTAAACCAACATGGCTCCCATTCCATACTTCAACACCATGCAATTCCATCTGAACTGTGGCTAACTAATATCCAAGCTCCATAAGCATTCTTTAGAGAGTAACAAATTGTCTATCATGGAATGATCTGCCCAGTAACCACACTAAACCCTACTGAACTGCTTCAGATATATTTGGAGAAACACATTGTCGGGAGTGTGCAAAACTGTTACTCATTCTAAGGAAAGATTTTTCAATGAAAATAAAGGTCAAAATTTGCACAAAAAAAAAAAATATATATATATATATATATATATATATATATATGGTCAAAGTAAACTGTTACATTGCCTAGTTGGTTACATATCAAATAAAGGGACATGCAGGTGTCTCTTAAAAACCATAAAAAATCCAAGGTCTTTACCATCTTTTGACAGCCACTTTATTCAACACTCTGCAAAAATCGTTAAGATATTAGGTTTTTTTTATCTGATCAGATGTATCCTGTGGCTGTGGACCAATACATCTGGAAAAAAAATAAGGAAATACACCCTGGATATCCATCACAACCTGGGGCAATTACATGTGGAAAGAAAACAAAGAGCACAAACAGAAGGTGTACAGAAACTCACACAGACAGTAACCCAACATTAAGATTGATTGAAGGACCCAGGAGCTGTGAGTCAGCAATGTGAGGCAACAAGTGTTTGTTTTTTTTGTTCTGATAAAAAAGGCTTTCAGTACTTGTATCACTGACAGCTGAATTATACATAGAGGGCTGGATTGTACATTGTCACATCTTAGGTACCGTGAGTATGTGTATATACAAAGGGAACGAATTATATTGTAACCACTCAGATCAAAAGTAGTCTTTCAATACACTTGAACAAACACCCAAAAACACATCAGGGTCACTTAAGGCCACTCAAACATATAATAAAAATGTGTACTACTGGGAATATTTCTGGAACTGCCTATTGCCACAACTCGTTTTTTTGCAATAAGCAGAAATAGGTGTAAGTTCAGCTTGTGAAACATAAGCTATAGGGAAAACTGCAGACTTGAAAAAGGAGTCTTAAAAGCAGGCATTTATGAAAGAGAGCCTCGTTCATTCGGCAAATTAAATCAATCATGCATCAAAAACGCATGTCCGCTTCAATCCTGAAACCATTATTCTAAGATTAAGGTGTTTTAAATTTGCTTTAATATGATGAATAAGACTATCTTAGTTTTAAGAAAATGTTATGAAAATTTCCAGTATGACCTCAACTATATTCAATTCATAATCAAATATCTAAAGGACATTAGTTCTTTAGAGAGTTTATTATGAATTGAATATAGTTGAGGTCATACTGGAAAGTTTCATAACATTCATAAAAAAAATGTTTATAGAAAATGTATGCTTATTGTAATATTAAATCTAGATGATTTTAAGACTTTTTTTTAAACCTATAGTTTGAAATAGAAAACAATTCACACCAGGTTTCAAATAATACTGCCTTATTACCCCCTAGTGGTCTAGTATATACCGGAGGTAGATGGGGTATCATCTAGACAAATACAATAAACGTTTTAAGAACATTTTATCACATTTGATTTGTAAAACACATTATTCTGAATATTAAGTGATTCAAGTGGTGACAGCATCAGGATCAGCAGAAGGGAACCTTTAAGAATGATGAGATGCATCAAGAGGCATTTCCTCCAAACCGTCAAACAGAATTAAATAAATCTGCAGATTTAAATGTGAATAAATTAGCCTACAGATAGCAAAATAAGGTCTGGGGAGAAGAAAACAAAGGAAAAAAAATGAACAAAAAATACAAACATTTTAGTAGACATTTAGTGAGAGAAAAATATGCTTCAGTGCTCCTTCACACTGCGGCACTAAATGAAACACCACTGTAACACAAATAAATAAATAAATAAAGTAAACAATTAAAATATTAATTGCACCAGAAATCTCAAAGGAAAATAACAGGACATGTTACTCACATGCAGGATATCAATGAGATAAAGAGAAAAAAAAAGAGCCTGGGAAGTGCAGTAGTGCATGATGGAGTGAAGAATCATGTGTGTGTGTTTAATATACATTTGTAAAACACTGCAGCCGCAAAACAATATTGCAAAGCAAACATCTATCTATCTATCTATCTATCTATCTATCTATCTATCTATCTATCTATCTATCTATCTATCTTTCAGGCACGTTGTGTATTTGTTTTTATAAGACCCTCATACATGAAAATGGTTTGAATCTTTTCCCAGAATTTTTTTCTGGTTCAAAACAGTGTGCATTTGTTTATAAGTCAAGAGGTTATTTGTTTGTCACAATTGATCTATGCATGCAAACAAATGTTATTTTTATGCATTTTAATAGAAAACAGTAGTGTGACATCACCGTTGCAAATTGCAAAACATTTCAGAAATGATTGATTGCACACTCCACCTGGTAGAAAAAGAGTTTCTGCACATTTTAAATGTTTGCTCTGCTCTCACACTATTTTAACCCCGTGAAATCACTTAGTGAAGTGTGAGTGAGGGGGTTATGAGAGCAGGGAAACACCCCCCACGTGCACACTAGAGTAAAGGGGAATCTCCATGAGCCCTAAAACTGAGGGAAGCCCGCATTCTGATGGAGAAAGATTTTTTTTTATTATTCATGAAAATAAGAAAACTCCTGTCCAGTGTTTCATCTCTATGGTGCAACAGTTGTGTTGCTTTATAGCGCGTGGGTTTATAACTGTTCAGGTTCAGAGTCCTCTTCCAAGTTTATCATTAAACTATAAAAAAAAAAAAAAAAAAACAATCATGCTGTTTTTATGAGGTCAACCGGTGCAAAAGGAAGCATTAAAAGAAAGCCAGTGAAGTCGCTTGGAAGTTAGAAAGCATTAAAAGGCACGAAGCGGCTGTGTTTACCTGTGACGAGCGGCGCGAGCGTCACCGCCAGCAGCAGCGTCGCACACCTGAGGCCGAAACAATCCATAGGCTACATGCGCGTTTCCTTCTCTTTTCACACGCGCGCGCACGGGTCCGTCCGCGAACCAGCTGCTTTCCCCCGGCGCGCTCGCATCGCAGGACTCCTGACTGCTCGTGACCGCGCGCGTCACTTACCGCACTCTCACGCGCTGTGCGGAAAAACGGAGCGCTCACAATAAAAGCGTAGTGAAAGGCCTGGGGGAGGGGGGGGTTAATAATCCGCTCCGCCTCCGGCCCACACCGGAATATAAACCGATTAGAGCTCGCGACTATCGTCACCACACACACACACACATACACACACACTGTATTCACAATGCATTGCAGAAGTATTCAGACCCCTCACAAATGTTCTCATTTTGATGAATTATATATGGCATTGAGATTTCCTGATAAAATACTAAAATGCTTGCATAAGTATTCACCCCTATGTGCCTTAACGAGAACACTTTTTTTTTGGCATCTATCTGTGCATGATTGAAGTTGGATGAAAACCCTCATTGTTGAAAGTTATCTAGTCAGGAAGGAACATAAAGAACAAAGTTCCACAAGAAAAATGCATAGATTAGAGGAGGAGTAGAATGATATCCAAATATTTGGATATCTCAGTGAGCACAGTTGGATTTGTAGTAAGGAAATGAAATCTGCACCACAACACACCCAGGCATTGCCAAGAAAAAAAAAGGATGTTTCGCAAAGCTCAGTGCTCTAACAAAAAAAGAAGACTTGAGAGAGACGCCACAAAGAGGCCAACTATCATTTTAAAGGAGTTACAGAGTTCAGTGGCTGGCGGTGGCGTAATGGTGTACCGGTCACCGATATCTAGAGCAAAAGCACATGTGGGTGAATGTTTTGTGGTCAGATGAAATCAAGCTTTTTGATCATAATTCAAGGCAATATGTGTGCCTCAAACCTGAAGACACACCATCTTTACAGTGAAGTATGGTGGGGGCAGCATCATGCTGTGGGGATGCTTCGAATAAGCAGGGACTGATTATCGTGTTAAAATCAAAAGGCGTAAAAAAAGTAACAATGGAGTGACTCAAGAACAAAAAGATTAAAGTCCAGTGCTAAGTATGAAGTCCTGATCTGAGAAACAGAACCCCCAGAACCACCACAATAAGCACTGAGTCCCCTGGTTCTCCACCTCCGTCTTTATTGTTTTGGTGTTTGGACACTTTTTGGTGTTTACCTAGTGGAATGCCTCACACAGTCCCCCAACACCAGCTCCAAAACCATGAAAGGCCAGCAGTCTCTCTACTTCCTATAAAGACTAAGGAAAGCAAAGGTGCCACCACAATGTACAGTGGTACTATTGAGAACATTCCAAACAGCTGCATCACTGCCTGGTTTGGGAATTGCACCATTTCATATCACATGACTCAGATAGTAAGGAAAGCAGAGAAGCTCATGGAGTTTTGCACACCTGTGTGTACTGTATGTTGACCTGTGCATAGGCCTGTAGGCTGTAGTTAGTTTTGTGCCATCTAGTTTATTCTTATTAATTTGTTGTTCTATGTAGCACCTTGTTCCTGAGGGAATTTTCTTTGCATTCACTGTGTACTGTAATAGCTCGATAGGGTTGAAATTAAAACCCATATGTCTTCGCTATCAGAGCCAGCATTACATTTTTCAGCAATTTGTGCTATAATAGCACCTCTGTGGGATCAGACTAGACAGGCTGGGTATTGCTCCCCACCCACCACACCAGTGAGCCTTGGATGCTGATTCACCAGTTGATCTTCCTAGAACAATTTTTGGATTTTATTATTTTTTTCGGATTCTTTTTTTTTTTTTTACGGGATCAGGCTGCCAGCCCAACACCCTTCCTCCTGCTTTCGCAGCCAGGACCATCCATGGTGGAGTATCTCATCCCCATTCCCACAACTGAGCACCCATTGGGGGGTTATGGGCCTTCTCCCTGATCTAGTCATCTAGACATCACAATTTGTCCCCCTTGTCAAACTCATTGAGATCCTTACTTTTGCCCATTTCTTAGAGAACCCACCGTTCAATTGGTGTATATTAAATTTCACCACTGTATGAAGTTTTAATGTTATAATCAGTGTTTTTCATTCCTAGGGAAAAAAACATTTCCCGAGCCAAAAAAAAACAAAACAAACATTAAGCTTTTAGTCATTGTAACAACAAGAATTTAAACAATAGATTGAGTCACTTACTATGGGATAGCGTTTCCTTTAATTTAATCAAATTGTTATGAACTGTATTTTTTTTATTTTTTTAAGAGAAAGAACCTTTGTTCTGTTCAGTGTTGATGGCACAATTCGATGAGTAACTATTTGAGTAGCTTTTGCATACAAAGTAGACGATACAAGTGAATTTCCCTGTTTCTAGCTTTTCCTTAAACAATTAATTGCAGCAAATGTATCAAATTGTGGCACAGGAGAGCCTCAGGAATGCACCTGTGCCACAATTGTAATTAATGCTTAATTATTTTAATGAATTCCTTATTAAAACCATTAATAAGTGACACCAGGTTAAGAACTGAATAAATATTATAATGTATACATTTTTAGACATTATATTATTTATTCAGTTCTTAACCTGGTTAAGAGAACAAAGGTTCTTTCTCTTTTATAAAAAAAAAAACAAACAAACAAAAAAACCTGTCCACAGTTCATAACAATTGGATTAAATCAAAGGAAACGCAAAGTTAAATCAAAGGAAAATAATTGCAAACATCTTTAATATAAAAACTGATTCATGTTGGTAATGAATCAGTTTTTATATTCAAGATGTTTGCAATTATTTTAGTCAGTCATCAATGGAATATGTTCTAACAAACAATTTGAATTCTTTACTGCATTCAAAGTGTTTGCACCACATGAGGAATTTTCTTTGCTAAAATATTCCTATTTACCAGGTCACAAAAATACCCAAGTGTTAATGTTTTATGTTTATGCAACATGTTCCCAGGAAAGAATCCATTTTCCATTAAGTAAAATGTTATTTTGTTAAATGTCTTAAATTTCTAACTCTGATTTTACATACATCAAAGTCTGACTTTGAACAAATAAAATTACAAAGCTAGCGTTCTTCTGCAAGTAAGCAATCAGCAATCTAATCAGCGAAATGATCGTCATAACACCTGACCATTTGACTCTTTCATTACACTTGTATTTGTACTGCACAAAGTGTTAATCTGCACACAAGAATATTGTTTTACCAACATAAATACAGGCAAATATGAACGATTAGAGGAACTTTAACTAGGTGCAGGATTCATTGTTTTGGCTATTGCTGTTAAATAAAAGTCCAAAACCTCCAAGAATTCCCAGACATATTATATACACATATATATATGTATATATATACACACACACACACCCACATATACACATACATACAGTACAGTACAGAAGTTTGGACACACAAGGTGTCTGTATGTATGTATGTATGTATGTATGTATATATGTATGTACTATTGCTGTTAAATAAAAGTCCAAAACCTCCAAGAATTCCCAGACATATTATATACACATATATATATGTATATATATACACACACACACACCCACATATACACATACATACAGTACAGTACAGAAGTTTGGACACACAAGGTGTCTGTATGTATGTATGTAGGTATAAATGTATGTATAAATAAAAGACTAATTTGCAGGTAAGAGGATTTTGTCAGCATGTGAGGAGACAGTAATTAAGTTTTGTCAAATTATTATTCAGTTTAACAAGTGGATTTCGATAGCAGATGCCATATTTCCAGAAATATGATCATATTTTGAAATGCCTGCACTGCTTTCTGGTTCACTGTTCATCTGAGTGCACAGTGTTCCAACTTTTGGCACAGTACGTGCGACATGTTTCTGGGCGAAAATCAGGCCAAGGGTAGAGCGAGTGTGTCAAAGATCAGCGGCCAAACAAGTCTAGGACAGGTCATTAGTGTATACACTTCTGCTTGCATAGAGACCTCAGTCGAATTGGACAACAAAATAAAATGCCATTCTGAAGCACAGTTCTTTTGTGCTTCCAGCAAAAAGGAGAATTGAGTCTTGTAATACTTTTTTAAAAGTAGCGATTTATTTTAAATACCTTAAATTAGACTAATGAAACAGACCTACTCCAAATTCATTTCAACCAAATCCACAGTGCATTAGCAGCAATGATAAAAGCACTTCTGCTTTATACTGGTGTATTTTCCATCCTCTGCTTCACTGTGCTCAGTTTCTATTCAAACTGAAGGTTATTAGGTGAAGTTGCACCTAATTGTTGCCCATGGTCCATTACGCTGTAATTCATTTTCGGAGGATCAGCGGGATATGGTCTGGTAACTCAAATATTTTTTGAGCTTTCCATCATTTAAAAAATTTCAATTCATTTAAGATAGTGGTTGTAGATGCTAATCAAAGTTCTTCTCAAAGTGCTGGCACAATAACACCAATTCTTTCATTTGTGCTGTTCACTAAAGAGAATAGGTTTCTAATCAAACGATGAATAGGAGACAATATATAAGAGTCACCGCGTTAAAATTAACATCTAGATGTGACGAACAACTTAGAACATGGTACTTTTGATGTCAGACCAACCTGGGAAAAAATCGATCAGTGGCATTGCACACAAACATTCGGCACAGCCAATAAAACAAATTGAAATGCCCTGAAAAAGAGAGATACCACTGGTATACAGCCAAACATAGAACAAGTCAGCTAAGGAAAACAACAGAAATAGCAGCTGAATACAGAAACACTGTGAGAGCTGTGGAAAAATATACCCCAAAACAACATCCCCAACAATGTCTAGAGGGCAGGGGGTTAGAGGAATCAAAACCCACTGTTCGGAAAAATCTTGAGAGCAGAAATTCTAGAGGTTATATTACAAGACAGAAACCATTCATCAACCTGAGAGCCAGAATGGATTTAAAAAAAGAAATACAAGGCACAAACATTCCTCTGGCAAAGTGATGATAGAGAGAAAGGATCTTTCTTTGATCCAAAATATCATTAAAACAATGGAGGTAGTGTCAGTGGTTTGAGCTCGCATAGCTGCTTCCTGAAAAAGATCATTTTATTGGTGATAAAAACTAATGATTTTCTCCAGGAACATTTTGTCTGCGAATTTACAGCAGACATGCATCTAACCTAATGCGGAGGATCAATCATGCAGGAAAGAAAATTGATGTCACCCAAATGAGGACGGGTTCCCCTTTTGAGTCTGGTTCCTCTCAAGGTTTCCTCCTCAGAACATCTAAGGGAGTTTTTCCTTGCCACAGTTACCATGGCTGCTCATCAGGGATAAATACACACCATTCACCTTAACTGTTAAAAATTTTGTTTTGAGACAATGTCTGTTTTGAAAAGCGCTATAGAAATAAACTTGACTTGAAAGAAATTAGCCCCAAACACTCCCAACACAACAAAGAACTTCATCAGAGAATAAAAGTAGAAGATTTTTCACCAGCAAAGCCAGTTAGCAGACCTTAACCCAACCAAACATAAATCCTGAAAAGGATATCGATTGCAAAAACCTGTGCTTGATGCAGTTATTTAGCGGCATCAAGGACATCCAATGTTGAAAGCGTCATACAAATAACTGCAATGCATTTAGCTTAAGATTACCTGTTACTATCCTTTTTTCACCTAAAAGATTGTCTGGTCTGACACCAAAGGTGCCATGTTCTAACTTGTTTAACACACCAAGATGAAAATATCAGGAAATAAAAGCTATAATTCACACAAATTATCTCAAACCCATCTCAAACCCAAATGTCTCTAGTGTACAGCAAAAAAAAAAAGCTTACACAGAATAAACTGCACCTGCTATTTCAATATTTGTTGCAAAGACTATAGTCAGAATGAATCTGTTTAAAAGTTACAATAGACCGTGAAAGCATTTCCAAAAACCCCTTAAAACACCAACAGGTAGGAAAGAAAAAAGTGCTGCCAAAAGTGTCCAAAACATTGGCAGGATCATTTTACTTAGTCGCAAAAATCTTACGGCGCTGTAATATACACTGTAATATACAGCAACCACAGGAGCCACATGCCCTTCAGCCAACCCCTAAAATCTGTCTTTGGACAATAAAATGAACTTTAGTTTTTGATGAATTAATTTTAATATTTAATAATGCGCCTGTACATCTTAAAGTGAAATGAATCCTCTATGCAATGGCTTTACCAGTCCACCGTAAAACAATAAATCACATTGAACAGATGTTATTCAGATAAAATGTTCTCTCCGCCCCCTTTATCCACTCGTTCAGTACAGATTTTTCATTTCACAGGATTTATTTTATTTATTTATTATTTTTTTTTTACGATGATAAATTCATGCAAAGAGATGCCACTTGCTACTTGGCATATTTGGCTGTATTTTATTACATGGAAAAACCTTTATTTAGCCAAAAACACAGCTAATTTCTAAAGTCAAATAGAGAGCAAAAAAGGGTCTGTGTATCAGCTTGCTCGTCTCATATTTTTGGGTTGATGCAAAGTGGAGTGTGTATTATATCTGTTTTTTTTCTTGTTCTTAAGGCATGAAAAGTTCTTTAAAGTCTGATGTGAGAGCTATTTTTTAGTCTCAATCAAAGACCCCATTTTTTTTCCTTATATAATAAATTGCATAAAATGCCGAGTTTACAATTATGGCATTAGAAGAAAATAGAAAGATGCAGAAGCAGTACATGATCACCTTATAGAAAACCAAATGGAATAAACACACACACACACACACACACACACACACACACAAACACACACACACACACACTATCAACTTTCCCTGATTAGCTAGTGTAATAATAGATGACAGTTGCATATCGAAATCTCATTGTTCCTTAGATTTTTTTTGACCCGGAAAAACTATGATGTACTTGATACTAATTATGAGATCTGTAGCTCTGTAGCTATTCTGGAGTTTGTAGCTAATCTGTAGCATTTTTATTTTATTTCTTTTATGAAATTTGTCAAAACAGTCAAACTTTTATGATGAAATCTGCTAATCTTTACTTCATAAAAATACGGTTAGGGTGAAATCTATACCTAATTGCTACCGTTAAATTGTATATTTAAATAAGAAATAAATCAAAACATTTTTTTACTTAATTTGTGTGGCCAGTGCACATATCCATATATAAACAGTTTACAGGCATTGCCTAATATTTGAGTTAACTCTTTTTTTTATTTACTTTAGCATCTATACTCAATAAAGCTTCTGAAACAAATAAAGGTAAATAGCTAAATGCTTAATAATACAAAAAAAAAAGATTATAAAATAAATCAATGACACAAACATCTTGGGCAAAACAGTAACAGAGTGGCTATTGTATGGTTCATAAAAGTAAAATAAATTACAGCTCGGGTGACATGAATGGAGGCAGGGATGCTCTTTTTTGATTGTTATACTGTAAACGGCAGTGCAAAAGTAAACAACAACAACAAAAAAGACTGTAACATAAAACTAAAAGTTGCTTGCGTTATTCCTGTGGTTGATAATGGATAAGGATATGATGCTAGTGGAATATAAAATACAGCTTTTTTTTTTCTTTTTTGGCAAATCGTCGTCTTTTTCCCTCCAAATTCTTCCGTAACAGTGCAAGTAAGGAATGCCAGCGACTGCCAGTGCAATTAATCAAAAAGAAGCACGGACAATATTGCTAAACGAAAGACGTCATTTCCAGACAGTTCTAAAAATCAAAGCTGCGTTAGAAGTAAACTGGAGCTCTAAAGCGACTTCCTCTTTTCCGGGTCTTGCTACAATAACAGTCTCTGTGAAAGCTAGGTCAGATCTGAAGTCTTTTTTGAAATGCCCACTGTGCCATCTTTGGATGCCAAAACGTGTCCCACTGTACGTTTTAAAATAAATACATTGTGCCTCTAAGAGAGCACTGTGCCCGTGCGGTCCCTTTTTGTTTGTTTAATTTTTGATTTTTTTTCCTGGATCTCCAGACGAGTCGTCCGCTGGACATTATAAAGGCCTTCGAGTATCTTCTATATGAAAAGAGTTCAAATGTCCGCTTTAATTTTGTCCAGAGAGTTGTCGATTTTTGTCAGAGTCTTTTTGATGCGCAAAGCGGTGAGCCTCGCCGACGGGTTCTGGTACCAACACTCTTTCATGAGTTTGGCGATGGCCGTTAAAGTCTGAAATACAGAAATATTAAAAAATCAAACAACATAGCAAATGAATCAACAGTCAGTTATTTTGGGGCAGTGAGCCACCTCAGGTTAAATTGATTTCGAAAGTATTGTTATGTTTGAAAATAAACATTGTAGAAAAATCTAAGATAGATCGATAACAACATGTAATCTACAAGGTGTTCAATTGATCCTTAATTGTATCCACTAGACTTAACATGCCACTATGTAAAGATTCTTAAAGATTAATAAAGGTTTCCTTTAAAAACAATACAAATCTTATTATGGCCATTAAAACCCTTATACATATAGTTGGGTACGAATATTCATGTTGTAATTAAATTTTTAACTTACAGAATTTCAATTGAGAGATTCAGATGTATACTCACAGAATCCGAGAACCATCTGTTGGGGATGTTGGGTCTTTGTTGGTCTATACACACCACCTTTTTCATGTCCTCGAAACTTGGGTCGCTAGGCACTACGTCATGGAAGGGAGGTTTGTAGTCTTCTACAATACCTGCATAGAAATAAAAATAATATCAATATGTAATTTTTTAAGTGAAACATTATACTTCTCAGATCTCCATATTAACCACTGGTGTAATTACCACAGTTGTGCTAATTTGTCTAATGACTTATGCAGGTGGATTATACAATGGAAATTAGCCCCGGGTCTCACTTCAATGCTGATGGACTCTATTAATAGCAGTCTAAAGCTGTGCACAGGAGATAAATCGGCGTCCATTTCAGACACTGAGCCCCAAACATTGGTGATGGCACGACTGTCACATGACTACAATATTTTCAGTCTTCAGCCATTAATAGCGCTTGATACTCATGCTGATATAGTACACTCACACACCCACCCACATTCCCTCCTACATTCCCACACTCACACATTCTCTGCATCAGTCTCACACTCATCCATCATCTACATTTCAGATCAAGTATTTCAGATCCATCCTAAAGTCCATGAGGTCCCAAAAAACATTTAGTGAAGCACAGAATACCAGTGATTAACAAAAACCATTAAAGCATTAAAGTAATGCCATACATGAAAGTGCCAGCTTTATTTTAACATTAACATAAAATTATAAATATCAGATTCCATTTCTAAAAAGAATTTCTAATCTCCTGCTTAAGTGTACTTTGCATTCCAAGCTCAGCATGACCTCTATAAATACAGCTCGATTAAATATCTCTGCGTAGCATTTTACAACTGTGATATACTGCACACTGACACATTTTTCACAAACCATCCACCAAATAGTTTGGAGTGTTTCTTTTTCTTGGGACCAACACAAAATATATCCTGGGGATCAAACAGATGCATTTAGCCAAGAGCTATTTGGAAAATAGATTTGCATTTCTAAAGAAAATCTAATAGTCTCTATAAGCCTTTAAAGAAAAAAAAGAAAACATTTTTCTGCAATAAACAACATCCACCTGTTCTGGTCTTAGCCCACAAGGGAACTGTAATTCACTTATGACTAGCTTGCACAAATATACCAATGAAAACCACCACAAGCATTCCAGACTGTTTTTTTGTTTTTTTTAGACCATTTCTGTCTGTAGACATACAAACTTTCCAAACATGGTGCAGTTTAATAACTATAGAATGATATACATTTAAGTAAACAAGTAACTTGATTGACTTAAATTTTATACTGCCAGAAATCCTTAAGATATCCCATGTTAACTAGCTGTCTGGTATTAAAACTGAAAATTAGAAACATGCTTGATTATGAAAACCACATGGAAAAAAATCCATTCTTGCTCATATCAAATAACTAGCTATCATTAATCATAAAATTAAAGAAATGTTATGATGATAAGTTAAAAAATCCTGTAGCAAACATGGTCAGCAAAAGCTCATTAATTAGCCAGCCAGATTGTGCAAATGTATGAAATCTGGCCAGTTTCGCTTGCTTAGTAGCTAGCGCATTTCAATATTTATAAAAGTCTGTTGTTAAGAGTTCAAATAACAATGACAAAAATCCTGTCAGGTTAGACCATGTTAACTAGCTAGCCAGTGGAAACATTGAAGATTGTGGCAATTTAGGATTATGAGATATACATCCTGTCAGAAATCCTGTCAGATTAGCGCATTTAACTAGCTAGTTAGTGTTGCCTTTAAAGAGTGTGAAGATTGATGATTATGTGATAGAAATCTGGCCTGTACACCAGACAGGGTAGCTAATATTACCTAGCAAGCATTAAATGATTATGACTTAAAATTGGTCAAATTTTGCATTTTTAAGTAGCTAGCTAATTTTAACATTCAATGCTAAAAGTTTATTATTATTACTAGCAGAATAATAATCCCAGTCATAATTCCAAAGACTTTGATAATTCATGATTTTGAGTAAAAATAAATAAATAAATAAATAAATCTAATCTATTTGTTTCATTCCACTACCTAATTAGTGTTAACACTAAACTTAATGATTATGAGTTTGCGGTCAGAAATCCTGTCAGATTATTTTATCTTTAATCCCTGACTAATGCTAATCTTGAGTATAGCTAACTAATAATAACAGTGACAATCTTAGAAATGTGCAATTAAATATATATATTTTTTTTAAGTATACATGTAAAATCATAGGTTTCATATCAGTTTTGTTCAGCAAGAGGAGCAAAAGATTTTACTATTATAAAACATTAGCCATATAATAATGAATATATAATACGTTTTTAGTTAATTGTACTTTATAGCTAATGGTTATGTTGATGACTACGGAAGTGCAAAATTCTTTAAGAAATCCTCTCATATGATTTACCGAGCTAACTATTGATAACACTGTGGATTATGATGATAAGATTTATGATTATGAAAATAAAAAAACCTGTCAGAAACCCAGCAATAGTAGCGTCTGCTGTCTAGCGGCAAGTTGAAAGACTAATAATTCATGATTTTAGTTAGGAATCCAGTAATAACCGTGTCAGGCTTGCTACTACCTGGGAAATTGTGTCTTTGATTGCTTTAAGACAATGAAAAAAAATAATCTCTCGCTTTTATTAAAAAGGCCCAAGTGATAAAGTAAAAAAAAGTAATTAAAGAGAAAAAAAAGGCAGCATCGTTGGTAAAACCTGACTGACCATTGCTGACTGTGCGTCTGGCGATCTCCCAAAGTACGAGGCCAAAAGCCCAGATGTCCACTCGTTTGTATGACTCAAAGCAGTCCACTTGAATGGAGTCATCCAGCACCTCAGGGGCCATGTACCGTTTGGTGCCCACTTTGGGATTATTCCCTACATCCAGCTCATTTGTGTCCTGGTAATGCATCACAGCCAGGCCTTAGGGGTAAAAAAAAAAAAAACACACACGATTAACATTTATAGATGATTGTGCAGTTTAAGATGGACACATGTTTGTATATCATATTATTTAATAGGCATTCAGGGGACCAAATTTAGTCATTTGTGGAGGGGAAAAAAAGATCACCATCTTGGAAAAAATACATGTTGCCCTCTTGTGGACAGAGGGCAGGACAGGCAGAAATAACAAAAGACAGAATTGGAATGGAAAAACTCAATAAACTATAGTGAGCAGAAGCAACACCCAACACAACCTATTAACACAGAACCTGTGCTTTAAAAAAAAATAAATAACATTACATTTACTCAAATACAAACATAGCATATTTTCTATTTCCGTTTCCATGAAAACAATACCAAAAAAGAAACTTGTCCCGATGCGTAATGTGCCTCGTTTCTTTCACATGCTTTAAAGTGTTTACGGAAAAAAGTTGTTTACCAAAAAAACTCACAGAACCCCCTCCATCCCATCCCTGACCTCAGCGAGGCAAGGCTTCCCAGTATTCACAGCATGATATACACTTTAATGGATTTTTCATTAAGGCTTCCGAGTGAAGCTGGGCTGAATTTTCTGAGCCTAATGGCCACCTGATGTTCTGGTGAGCCGGAAGAGCCTCACAACATTATAGTAGGAGTTTTTAGAAGACGGACAAAGTGCTCTGCAGAGACATCGCACTGCTCCGCTATTATTAGCAGGTCAGCATGGCAAATGCTGCTAATGAATTGAGAAGGGGGAAAAATAAAACACTTTATTAATGACAATCATAAAGTGACTATGAAGTTACAAGGCTTATTGCATACTTTTTCTTTCCTTGCACTAGAAGAAAGCTCGACTTTCTCCGATTAGTATGTTTTCTTCTGTGCTTCCCTTTCAAACATTTTATTATATAATGATTATATTGTAAATTACTGTTACATTTATTTCTTTATGCACAATCAAAGATATTGGGTTATATTAGTGATTTTGCTGGATTACGTGGGGCATTTAATAAAAGACACCATTATTATTAATGGTAGTAAAAGTGATAATGTGCAAACACTGAAATGTATTATGCTTCCTTACCAAGGTCAGCGATGCAACAATGGCCGTTCTTATTCACCAAGATGTTCTTGCTCTTCAGGTCTCGGTGAGCTATGGCTGGCTTGCCCTGCGTGCCGAAGATCTCTACGTGCAAGTGTGCCAGACCGCTGGCGATGGACAGCGCCATCCTCAGGCAGGCCGGGGCATCAAGCGTGCTGAGCTGCAGATAGTCATACAGTGAGCCCATCTCGTGGTAATGTGTAATCAGCCATAGCTGAGTGCTTGAGTTGCGAGACGTCATGTCGGATGCAATAAAGCCTGTTAGAAGAAGGAACGAAACAACAATGTACTCATCTTACCTTCAAGAACGAGTTAACATTCTTATTAAGTACTGTGTTTAATCCTAAGGCAGACGGTAAAACAGAAGGGGTGGACATACCCAGAATGTTCTCATGCCTCAGCAGCACAGTGTTGTAAATCTCAGTCTCACGGAACCAGGACTTCTCATCTCGGGAGGAGAAGATTTTCACAGCCACGTTTTCACCCTGCCACTGACCTCTCCACACCTCTCCATAACGCCCTTTCCCTGAGAGACCACACACAAACACATCTTTTAAATTTATAGCTGGAGGTGCTGAAGCCAGAAGGGATGTGGTTTTTATATGTGCACTTCCTCCACAGGAAACGATTTGGAGGAAAATCAGGAACTTTAGCCACATTTCCACTGGAATGGAAAAGTGGGGATCGGACTTTTGTTCCTGGATCATAGTTCAAAATGTTTAGCTCCTTATAATATTTACCTTTCATCCAAATAGGAGCTATTCAAGTCACCAGACTATCCAGAATATCCCACTCTCTTAGCTATAATTTTCAATTCCCCATTCAATTCTACTACTGGAGCATGTTTTATTTAGACATATATATATAAAAATGAGTATGCACTGGTTTTACAAGTTAACAACACTTTTTTCTATGTGTATGTCTTTAGTTATTAAGTATTACTTTTTTTATTTAGCATAATGGGTTCTACAGAAATCAAATCGGTCTTGTCCAGACATGTTACCAAAAGTTTCTTGCAAAAAGGTTCAGAAATACGGATGCAAACTCACACAAACTAAACATAAACAAATGCCAAGATTTCTAGGAATAAACACACTATTATCCTAATATAAAGATTTCCACAAAAATACTGCTGTGTGTAAAACACCATTAAAAAACTTACACACACACACACACACACACACAAACACACACACACACACATATATATATATATATATAACAAAACATTTTATATATTAAATCTTAAGATTAGTTCCTCAGCCATTTAACAGAAGACAGTCTTTATCAGTAAGCTGCTCAGGCCTTCATGTCTTTATCCAACCACGTCAGTGGAAAAAAAAAGAAGGTATGTAGCCTCATAGTCGTCTGGAGGAAGACGGAGAAAAACACTGCCTCATACAGATTAACACCAAGACTTTGATATTTACTGCCTCTGGGGATCAAACAGACACGCTGGATTAAACACATTAATCTAATCGGTGCCCACGCACCCCGCAGCTGTCTTTTTCATTTTCGGAGAAAACAAAATGAATCGGTTCAGTCTTCTCTAAATTTTTTGAAAAAAAAAAAAAAAGAAGAAGGGAGGGACAGAATCTCTAAAGAGCTCAAATAACAGATGTGTATGTCTTTGGTAAACACACTGATGCAGAAAAAAAACGAGACATTTTCTAAGGAGAGGAGAAGACAGATTAGATACACACCCACACACTCGTTCAGAGTAATCTGTCTGGCGACTGTTCTCTGTACCAGGAAAGGCAGTCCTGAACCGCTGCCTGATGTGCATGAGTGGTCCAACAGATCCTGCAGAGACAGAGAGATCTATAAATGTTCATGCTGAGTCAGCTAAATGGTTAGACGGTCTGTAATGCATAAGAATAGGGCAGCCCTCTGGTGGACAATTAAAAAAAATAAATAAATACACTAGTTTCAGGCTCAGAGCTTTAACCTGCTTTTAGAACCTGATAAATGAGGCCAAGAAACACTGACTGCAAAAAGCCGAATATACAGTGAACTTACTTCAGTCCATGGTTTATCTTCCTCAAAATAAAAAAAACCTTGTCACACTGTATTAAAAAGTTAGGTGCCAGGATTGTATACATGAAAAGTGGGACATTGCAACCCGCAGGATTCTAAAGCTTGTGTGCTTCCTACAGAGCTACACCCGAAATCACGTTTATGTTTCACACACCCGTTTGATTTCTTGAACCCTACATTGAACGCCAATGGCCTGGACCACTTTAACTAATCGTAATTATGCTGTAAACGGATAATAGCAGAGGTAGAGGACAGAGGGGTATGGAGATGGATGAGCCGCTGTTGAGACCACTAATGGGAAAGGCCGAAAGAAGAAGTAGAAGAAGATAAAAAAAATAAATAGCTCCCTAGATGACTTCATCGCAAATGTGCTATCCAGAAACCATATCGACTGTGGAATTATTCAAAACTCATTCAAAATCATATTTACTGCAAACAAAACCGCAAAAGCATCAATCGTTTAAGCCCAAACACATCTTGTATGTTTCGGTCTTGGAAAGAAATCTCACTGAGTCGGACCCGGTTTGACTTTCCACAATTAAAAGCTTTACTGGTGCCAGCACTTATCCCGTTCCTAATCCTCCTTCCAGACTCAGTTTAAACACATTGTCTGTGGCCTGGTTTGTAATGTAGAGTCATAACACCACCAGATGGAGACATTGAGCAAAAAAAGCAGACTTGAGTTCACTCACTATTAAAAAAAAAAAGCACATACAAAGAAAATATGGGGGAAAGAGGATGTAATCCAAAGCAGCAACCAGAGATAAACACATCTGCCTGATGAAGACAATTTGAACAGAGGAATCTATGCATGAGAACACAAAAAAGTAAAACCCTGCAGCATTAAATGGTGATCTGGACTACATACAAAATAGAGAGAAAAAAAAAAACAAGAGAGAGAGAGAGCGAGAGACTCTGTTTGGAAGACAGGCTTTGGGCGTTCTGTAGTTCTGTGGCTGTATGGCATTTTTCAAAAAATAAATAAATGGATAAATGAATAAGTCAATAAATAAATAAATAAAGGACCTATCCCACTTCAAAACAAAAGACAGCCCAAACCATGTGTTTCCTCCAAGAGCCTCTTCAGCTGTTTCTAATATAATCTCTGGCTCTCTCTCCCAGAACTGAAAAGTACTTTTTAATTATGCTCAGGCAAACATCGAGTCTCCGCATAGTTCAGCCTCGGTTGCTAGGCACTCCGCGAGGCTCTGTGAATGCAGTTTGATAGAGATCCAACACGAGCAACTCAGGAAACACAGTCAACAACACTGTAGGTTCAATTTAATTTTGTATCAAACGTGAGCTGATGAAGTTGGTTGGCTCATCATAAAAATAGCATAGCTAAAGAGAACACAAAATGAACTTATATAGAAAATATATAAAGCACTCCTCTGAATCAGCATATTGAAAAAAAGATCAAAGACAGTTCAAACACTGATCTTAATTAATTTTCTTTACAAACACTGATCTTTATTAACATTCTGACCGAACTGAAATGCTATTATAGAATACACTAATTACATATAGTGCATGAGAGTCTTACCGCGAGCGTGCTTTCACCGACATTGGATGCGATGAGTCCATCGATGGTGCCGTACTCGGCATCACGGGCCGTCAGTCGCTCCATCTGGTTACGGTGGATTCGGCGGAAAATCAAGATGGCCACCATTGAAAGTATAATGAGGACAATCACCGGAGCCACAATTACGATGGCCAATGTTGTAACACTATAGTTAGGGCCCTCGACCACTGTGAAAGAGCAAGAGAGATTATGAAGCAGAATTGTATTACAATATTATTTGTATATATATATATATGTGTGTGTGTGTGTGTGTGTGTGTGTGTTTCCCTTGTTGGAACTAAAAGGCTTGAACATTTGGTTCGAGATTGTCTTATTGCGTAAGAATGCACAAGTGTAAATTATTCACTCAGTGCAAGTCGGTTCAACTGTTCATGAATTCTTTCTATTCATTTTCGACACAAAGGACTGTTTTAACTCCATTTACCCAGGTGTGCCCCATTGCCTGAGACAGCTAACACACACACTAACACACACACACAAAAGAGCTGCAGTTCAGACTGGGCTTCTGCAGGGAGAGGCTTTAATAATTAGGCATGCTGAAGCCCACACTCGGTCTCCCTGCACCCAAACTGCCTGGACCATACAGACCCTGGCTTACATCGCAACACACACACACTCACACGCACACAAGTGCATCTCTATCCTGCTCAGAGGCGCCTACACAGTGGGAGAGCACACAGAGCTGGCCAGAGGACGTCCGCGAATGGACAGTAGGCCGATCGAGCTAATGGTAGACAGAATTTTGGGCTGTGGTGTGAATAAAGATGAGTAAAGGTTACAAAAAAAATACAATCAAGAGACATGTGAAAGTCTCTTACACCCAGGCTAAAAGTAGGCTTAGAAAGGGTTCTAAATGGGTTCTAAAGTGAGGCTCACAGTGGGTTGAGTGACAGTTTTTTAGAAAGCCAAGAAAGCACTTTGGAAAGAGGAGCACAAGACGGTTCAGGATTAATTCTCAGGAACAGAAACATCCATGCTAGCTTCCCATTTCTGCAGTGACTAGCCAGACTAGCTAGTGACAAGTGTATATAAGGGGGTGGGAATTGACAGAAATTTCGACTGGAATATAACAAAGATGTATGGCTGGTTGAGATGCCTCGGAAAATTGCAGCAACGGATCCAAAGATATAGATATATACACAAAAAAAGTATTAATGTAAATTCTGTTCAAATCAGAAATCATGAGTTTATCAGATAAATGCCGTACTGTTTACTTTCTTAACCTAGCATAAACATTATCTAATTTTAATGACTCATATCCTTCATATATTCACATTTTACACTTAAATTTACCGCATTTATCGGACTGCTGTGTCTTATAAAGTTAACATTTAGCAAGTGTTTTTAGCAACTTCGGAATGCAAAGGATAATTTACCAGCAAAGCCGAGACAACGTCGTTCATTCGAGGATTAAAATAAATCCTTATCTAAATTAAAGCTTCTTTTCTTTTTTAAGAACAGACACCATTTAAGATGGAATTTGTGATGAAGGTTTAACACCCACAATATGTAAGTAGAAACAAGAAACACCGCATGTGTTTTATGCCTTTTAATCAGATTGAAGTTTATTTATGCAACTATGATGTTTGAAAATCAATACAAACACCAACTCACTATGTATTGCAGCTAAGTCGGACAAAGCACAAAACGCTGCTAGCAATACTTTCTGACGTCCTACTTCCTATCTTAAAGCTTCCATATAATACTTAAGACGTTTCCAACATTTAGCTGGAATAGCAAATTAACTGCATTTTCCATAAACAAAAACCTGGCAAAAATGTACAAAACTCTCCACCATAAAATGATTGAATTTGCACTATAACCTGTTGTAATGATGCTACAGAATTTCAAAGGAAATCGGAGCAGTCACAGATCGTTGGAAGGTAAAAAAAAAGATTTTTGGAAAGTAACCTGGAAAAAGGTTTAAATCCTGTGCACGTTTGCATTCAGAGGGTCGGCGACTTTCAGGTTTCTCCTCGGTCAGGAACATTAGAACCGGACTGCACAGAGTGGGTTGAATTTGTGATTTGTGCATTTGCGATCAAGTGGGCGATGTTAAAATGGGTTAAACGCAGGCTAAAGGTGGGCCAAAAAAAGGGGCTTGCGATGGTCTTGAACTACAGCACACAAGCCAGCAGCTCCACATAGCATAACCACCCACACGCTCCCGTGCGAGACTGCAGGAGCGAGGGCTGTACTCCAGACAAAGACGCCATTTTCTGCTTACTTGCACTCGAGACTTTTTTTTTCTTCATATGGTACACAGGGAGGAATCCAGCGGTCTGATTAAAATCTTGCTCCATCTCTCTCACACAAACGAAAACATGTATGCAGATTAAGACATGCACAGACAGGCATGCGCGCACACACACACACACACACACACACACACACAGAGACAAGCCTAGAATTCAAAAACGCATCATAATTCCTCTCACATAATTCCCCTTTTCATTCCTCCAAGAGAAGAATGCCAAGTTAAGACAAGAAAGCATTTCCTTCTATCCCAACAGATCTGATAAATCCTCGTCTGCCGCGCTTTCTGACGTGTGACAGACAATAGGTTCCATCTCAAAGGTCAAGAAGCTAAAGAAGAAAAAAAAAAGAACTCCTGCAAAACCTGTTTTTTTTTTTTCTCAAAAAGATCACAACACTTACAACCAAAGACGCCTGCTGGCAAGAGCGGTGAGACCTTGTGTGCGCATGCGGAAATGGGAATTTGATAAAAGACTATAAATTATATATATTGAATTGGGCCACATGTAAGGTGCTACATGAGGTGGAATCTTGTTCATAAGAGAACCATTTACCAAAACGTTTGCATAAAAGTGTAAACAAATTTGCATACAAACAATTTTAGATTCTATGTCCTACTTGATTTTGCATGTCCTTAAATTGTATTCCTAACCAGAAATAAAACACAAAACATTGATGTATATCTTTTTCTGTAAATAAATATCAGATTATGATGAAATTTATGCTGAAACGTTAGCTTCTAAACCAAAAAAATTATAATAAACATTTCCGCTGATTATAAAACTCTTAAATTGAATTCTTTGGTTTGATTGAATATGTAAATGAATTCTGTGATACAAATACAAGTCTAGAAAAATCCCTCCCTCTCTATTTCATAAAGGTAAAGGGGGTCACTGAACTGAAAAAAAGTTGCTTTCCAGGAGCTTCCCTTTCACAGCAGGACCGTTTCCCGTGTTTATTGTGTGACATGTAAAGCTGAAAAACACGCGAGTCCAAAAAGACCAAATTCAGAGGCGCCGTGTGCGATAATGGCTGATAATTTCATGTCCTGCTGTGTAGAGCAGAAACGTGTCAGCCTGAGCTTCGTAAAAAAAAAAAATTATCAAATAAAAAACGGATGACGGGACAGGCTTCTGATCAGGCAACTGGGATTTGAGAACCGTAGAATTTCATCCGACAATGGAGTTGATGTGAAAAGAATCTCAGAGACGAGAAAGGAGAGGTGAAGGGCATTCAGGGCCTGTAATCCAGGATTCACATAGAAACACGCCCCAGCACCTGCTGCACTTCTCCTGCTCCAGTGAGGACGCCAAGCTTTAATACAACAGAAGGGGTTTCGGTGACCGTGTTGGTGGTCAGAGTGGGTGTAATAAAAATAAAAAACAGCATGTGTGTGAAGGTGTGAGGAGACACACAGTGCACGCTTACAAGCAGGATGGTGGCGACATTTTGTTTTAAAATGTCTGAACGGTCAGGTAAAGAGTTCATAAGAGTGGATTATCAGACTTTTCGAGGAACCGACATTTGCACGTGATACGAGGTGGAGTCGCCACGGTTACCATCCATAGATTATTTTCATATATTATCCCATAGATTGTAATGCTCTGAGACAACATTTATTGGCCATTTCAGCGATATTCCATGGTTTTTATCTGATTAAAGTTGCATTACAATTAAATCGACATCTAATTTCTTTTAACAGTTATGGTATAGTATCATATAAGTCCCACACCAGACTCTTAATAAGTTAATATGAAAAAACAAATGCAGCTTGTCAGGTTACTGAGAAGGTTTTCCATCCTGAAGACCATCTGATGCTGGAAAGCTGGCAGTCACCTTCCACAGACAATGGAGTCTCCTTCCGTAAATGACAAATAAACATCTCTTTATGTAACAATAATATGTTTACTTCCGATGAATGAGGAGTCTCTATAGAATCAATAAACGTATTGCATTAATATGAACCTTTGCCAATGTGGAACCTTACAAATATAACGAGCACAAAAATAATGAGCGGGAAAGTACCACATATGATAAGAAATTGCTGATAAATCAAGTTCCAGTAATCCAAACTCTAGGTCGGTCAACAACAAGTGATTAACCTCTTAAACAAGCATTTCTTTCAACAATTTTCTCTTCCTCCTCCTTTCCAATATTAAATCCTATACAAACCCCCAAATCCTCTCTTTCCTTTTTTATTCATTTTTTTAAGAACTTGACCTATGGATATCCTGACACGTGTCCGTATGCATTATGGTAGAAAAAGGCTTTTGCTTTGCATCCGCTTACTAAATATATGTAAATGTACACGCATATTTATTTCTCATATCTGTTACAATGTACTCAAAATTATAAATGGACCTACAGAGCATAGAATTCGGAATGTTGTACGGTATGTATTGTGTGTGTGTGTGTGTGTGTGTGTGTGTGTGTGCATTACCTCGGACAGGCAGAGCCACGCTGAGGTTCATATTACACAGGCGTGCCTGGCAGCACTCGACAATCTGGTCAGGTGAGGGTGGAGTTTTGCAGGTCATGCGACCCTGCTCGTACACGGTGAAGCAGCCCTTCTGATGGACCACCACTCCATCGCTCACGGTCAGAGACGAGAAACACTGCTGTCCCATACACCGCTCCCCTGACACGCAGGAACGGCCCTCGCACACGCATTCGTGCTCTTTCGGTTGCAGTTTCGTTTCTGCGTCTATTCAGGGGGAGGATGAGGACGAAGAACATTAGCAAAAAAAATACAACTGAATATAAAATGGCATTACAATTGAACTCCAGAGCGGTTTTCTTTAACGACGTGACAGAAAGTCAGCATGTGATTATTGATGATGCTGAAAAGTAGTGAAAAGAAAATGACGTTTGGAACGAGTCCTCACTTTAAGCACTTTTTCCACAGAAATGTTGTATGACAGGAAATGAAACTACAGATAAAATGTATAATTCTTTAATTATTAAAAAAAAACCTGTGCTACAGGACAAACAACAATAAACAAATTTCAGACATTATGTGAAAAAATCAGGATGGTAACAGTATTTCTGCATTTCTCCACTCAATTGTTGATTGTTTTCCTACAAACGCATGCATCTGGGTGTTAAGTGATAACCGTTAAAGCTTATGACTGACATCCAGCTAAACATCAATAAGTAAAACTAATCCCACTTACCTCTAGATGGTGGTTCTGCTGTAATGTTGGCGTTACACAGGTGGCCTGTGCAACAATTAATGATGCTATCAGGTGAGTTTGGGGTGTCACAGTTAGCTCCGCCCCTCTGTGAGGCAGAGAAACATCCTTTTCTGTGTTGCAGGTGTCCGTTGGTGACTGTGACGGAGGAGAAACACTGCTCTCCTACACACCGCCCTCCAGTCGCACACTCCGCTTCCTCACACACACATTCATGCTGCCTTGAATCCTTATCTGGAAAGGAAACAAATAGATAAGAAAGTCTGCATATCCTGCCAGTATATGCTAGTCTTATTCAGCTTAGAATATCCTGCTTGTACTAGCATGTCCTGGGCTGTAGAGTAAGAGGTTGAGAGTAATTTATGCTAGTCTCATTAACCAGATATTGATTAATGTATCTGTTCATGTATAGGCTGGTCTAGATGAATTTATCCCAGTCTCCATAACCTGATCTAGCATAAAGACGGCTTCATAAAGATATGGTGTACATTAGTTAGTGGAAGATTTTAATTGGCCCACTATAATATAGTTCTGACCTCAACCCTATTGAACACCTTTGGGATCAATTGGAACGCTGACTGCTTCCCAGGCATCATCACTCTTCATCAGTGCCTGATATTTCTAACACCCTGGTAGCTGACTGAGCACAAATCTCCAGAACCGCACTGCAAAATCTAGTGGAACTTCTTCCCAGCAGAAAGGTTTTTAAAACTAATTTGTAGCGGTTCAGTTCAGTTGGTTTGTTTTTATTGTGCCATCTTATTTGTCTTTAAAGGAACTGTGTCACTGACCTGTGTATATCATGTACACGGATTTCCTAAAAAGCTTGTGTATAACTGCGGATAGTTTTAATATAGCTTTATATCAGGAAACTCACCTGAGCTTGGCAACTCCACAGTTAGGTTGCTGTTGCACAGTGTTCCTTTGCAGCACTGCATCATGATGCCAGACTCCAGTGGGGAGCTTCCGCACTGTACTGCCTCTTCCTCCGTACCCACAATGCACCCCTTCTGTCGCAGGGCCGTCCCGTTCCGGATGGAGACTGAAGAGAAGCACTGCTGGCCAAAGCAGCGGCCGTTGCTGCCACATGACTGCCCCTCGCACACGCACTCAAAGTCATTCACCGTTGCTTTATCTACACGGACACACACACACACACACACACACACACACACACGGGTGAGTGAATCATTCTTCCTCTCTTTTATCCGCAGTACTACTGCGACGCAGAGAGCCGGCAATGTCAAATACTACTTCAGAGGTTACTAAAGTATGCTATGCAAAGCAGCAGAGAAATACAAGAAGGAAAGTCGAAAGAAGGACACAGAGTTTGGGATTCATTACACTAGGCTTTTGCACATCATCTCCATTGTGGATTGGTTAATACATTATAAGTAAACGGAGAGAAGGAAGAAAGAGAGACAGAGAGAGTCTTAAATGCTCAGTCATTATTCTAGCTCTGGAAGGAAATCAGTGAAGCCATCACAAAGAAGTTGACACACAGTCGGTGTGTCCTTGAGCAAAGAGGATGCAACTATCTCTCGCTTACTCTTACAAACACACACTAGTCTATAAAAGACCTCTCAGAGATTCCCTTATCCTCCTGCACATGTGGTTATGACTAGACAAATATCTGCACCAACTTTTACCTTCCACGCCGGCAGCTGGTAAAACCACTAAGGCTACAAGCAGGAGGATCATGATGCCATCGACCATCGCAGACCTGAAACAAATGCAGAGAAAAATGTCATAAATCTGAAACAAAATATGCTTCATATAAGCAGATTTCACCTTCTGTTACTTTAAAACTGCTAACTTCTATTCATCTTGGAGTTCGAGTAAGGAAACTGCGTAGTTGCAAAAGAAAAGAAAAATATATAAATCCCCCCCACACACACAGACAGACGAAGACACCCTCCTACAGCTTGGTGGAGAGAAAAAAAGAAAAAAAGGAGTTGCAATTCAAGCACCACAGCGCAGATAGTGGAAGAGGAGGAGGAGGAGAGATGGTGATAAAGAGAGTGTCAGAAAAAGGAAGTAGGCAGGAAAAGAGAGAGGGGGAACACGAGATTACTGGTGCAAGAGTTCAGGATTCCTCCACATCTGCACACCAGAGCAAAAACAATAGTTGAGGAAAGCTTTCCATTGGCTGGGATTACAAGCAGATTTCCATTCAGTTTAATGACTTTGTTTCAAGTGCAGATTGTGAATAAACACACTAAACTTTCGAAAATATTCAACATGCCAGTTACATGCGATCCACAGCCTATTGATCAAAAGTTTGTGAGTCCTGTCAGGGGGTTCTTAAATTTCCTACAAATCTTTCATTATGTCAGTCTAATAGCTAAATCTACTCTACTCCATAATTGCTTTCTGAAGGCAAGCGAATTTTAGTTAAGAATGTATAACGAGATATTTATAAGCAATCAAAATGTACATAAAATAAACCCGAATGTTGACTCAGTAAATTATCCTGACACGATTTGATCTAACAGTCTGATTATAATGCAATTGTAAGTTAGTGGTATAATAAAGCGTGTATAGTTTTTACTTTATGTTACATTCAAATAAATGTACTAGTGTATGATGTTAGACACAGAATGCCGCAACTTTAACAACCGTGCTGTCACCTCGAAAGTTCCAGATTTACAACATTTGATGCTTTTTGTAGTTCTGCTCTATTGAAACTGCTGTGGGACAAAAAAAGTGACAAGCTTTAGTCTCCTCTATTAAAGTCACAGTCTGTGTCTATATATACTGTATTCTACTGTAATGTACCGTAGAAAAAGGTTGGTTCAATAAAAGGGAGGAGCAGTTGACTGACGGAAAATGTGAAAAAAGAAACAGACACACAATCGCACATGAAAGCTGAACGATTCTTGTGGTATTAGAGACACTTAAAAAATATTATAAAACAAGCCTAAATATGATTGAGGAAATGGATGCGAGTATCGGGTTTGGGGCTCTGCGGGGCACAACCTTTTTTTCCGTCTGGGCACAGAATCATCGGCAAGTTGAAAATCCTGAACTAAAGTGGATCTCATGCCTTTCTGTCGTCCTGGAAACAAGGCACTGAGTGGCAAGCAGTGGGAAGACTGGAGCGTTCCTATTGGCTAGAACAAAGAAAGAGGGAGAGAGAGAGAGAGAGAGAGAGAGAGAGAGAGAGACAGTAGAGGGGAGGCTGCCTGGCAGATAGAGTAGAGAAGCCAGACGTGAGAGGAGGAGGAGGAGGAGGAGGTGGAAAAGGAGAGGGGGATAGACGCACAGCAGGACGGATGAGTGCAGAATTCGAGATTGTTTTAGAGCCAGAATCCCTAAAATCAGCCCACTCATACACATGCCTTCCAAATTCATTTCAGTCATTTAGCCCATGCACACACACACACACACACACACACACACACACGCGTCCGCACAAGCGCACACGTCAAAACACACACATACACACAGTTTATAAAAGCCCACTCAAAATCTACTATCATCGTTGTTCTTGCAACGTGATAAAACGTTAGCAGCTAAGAGCTCCCTCGTGACCTGTTTATTCCACACAAATCACTTATCTAGCTTACGCGCTATGTGTGTGCGCAAAAAAAAAAAGAGGGAGCGCGAGAACGAGTGAGAGGGCTTTTGTGGCTGCCTGGATGCTCCCAGACATAAAAAATTAAGTGCGTCCTGTTAGTGTTAGCCTGGCGGCGTAGTGGATGCCCAGAGACCACATGCTGCTCATTTAATCAGGCCACAAATACACACAGACTGAGGCAGACACATCGTCACACAGCACACACACACACACACTGACACAAAATCAGTGGCCGTTAGCAGCAGGGGAAGGGGCAAACTGAGGGGGTAAGCGAGGTGAATGAAGGGGCAGTGAGGCGGACCGAGAGCAAAGCGGGAATTTACAGAAATAGAGTATGTGAGGAAAAGGGGGGCATTTTCTACTTTCAATTAGAAGAATGAATACAGCTGGGGATTTCACTCAATTATCCCAAGAACTGGTAGAGGAAAACGGTAGGCAGCATATTGAATGACCTGAATTTCCCTGCACACACACTGGCCTACGATGGCACATTACATCGCCTTGTAATTCTTATCTCAAAATCCGCACATTTTTGTTATTTCATTATTCATTCACTCTTTGAACCTGTTCCTGAAAATCGCCCAAATGATTAAAAAAACTAAATAATCATTCTGTATTTGCTTAGACTAACACTCTCAACTTTGTATGATACAGCTTATTACATCCAGTGTGCTGATAGCTTAGCTAAGCTAACTAGCTAGCTTGATTTTTTAGCTACTACAAAGACAGCCTCTCGATCTCACCGCAGATTATTAATAAGCTACTATTAAAACAATTTGATGATGAGGTTAGCTAGTTATTTAGACATGTAATGGAGCTATTTATGTCTAGCTAAACACACTCTATTTGTAGCCCCTGAAACTAGCTAGCAAGAATATACAATTCAGCATTCAGCTTTAGTAAACAGCTTTCCCTTATTGAGTATTTTAATAACACACTCAATGTGTGAATCATGTGAGTGACTTTAGAAAAAAAAACTAAATAAAGTATTGTTGAGGGTATTTTTATATTAGTGTGATTGTAGCGTATTTTACAGTGTTACAAGCTAAAAGGTTATTTTAGTTCGGCTAACATGCTCCACTGACAAACCCAAGCTACAATTCTATGAAATACCAAAAAAAGAAAAACTCATTTTATAAAATATTTCCGACTGGGTTTTGGTTCATGATTAGACCTTTATGTTAGCAAAACTGTTCACCATGTAACCAATGCAACAGTATGTATGGCTCCTTGCTGTTACTATTACAATGTCCTAAGATTCATCTCACAAGCATCAAGTGCTTCATGTAACCTTAAATCGGTCGTTTCAAAACACCACAACAGCTAAGGAGTTTCACATCTATTAGTGAGTGAGGCAAAATCAAACCAAAATGAATGCATGCTAATTGGCTTGGCATCAGCCTGCGTATATTCATTATTCAAAACAAAAAGCAAAAAAAACTTTTGCAAGGGCAGGTAGAATAAAAAAATTAAAGACTCCAAGTATTATGCAAATGATCCATTATATATATATATATATATATATATATATATACACACACCAATTTTTCCATTGAAGCAAAAATCCAAAACATCTCCTTTCATTTAGCTCTGTCTTTCAGAGCTGGTTGCTCCTCTTGGATCAATTTAACAGATTGTATCTACAAAAACTGTCTGGGAAAGTTTGGATCACTTCCTGGAGTTGGGTCAATTGAGTCAATCTGCTTGCTCACTGCAATGAAACCAGGTTAGCGTTGGAAGCAGATGAAGACCACCTCTGTCACGCGTTCATGTCTGCACCTGAGCAAAACTGCTGTGCTCTTAGTTGAATAAACAAACGGCACACCAAGGTTCGACTGAAACAGACTAAACTCTGCATAAGTGAATCTGCACTTTTTCAGGAATGCTCCTTTAGTGGGTACATTTCAAGTTAAATTCATATCTGCATTGTAAGAGTAGACAAGAAGTAAACAAGGTGGGTATTTTTTTTCTGCAGAATCACCTTGAGCAGTGAATAAATCTTTTTTTTTTTCCCCAATACCTAATGCCCAGACACATTTGCAGCACGCATCCCAAGAGGTTCGGCTGATATTTTCAGCTAAAAGGAAAACAGTCAGCTAAGTGAAGGTGAGACAGAAATACATAAACAAACCCACATCCACCCAACACTAATCTTAGCTACAACCTTTTCATTTATAGCACAATAAAAGATAAATCCACAGTATTGCATGCTCTACTCGTTATGACTTTTAATGCGAAGCAATAAGCCTATATACAGAAATATTGTGCTTGGCTAAGCAAACCTAACAAGCACCAAAATATATATATTTTTAAATCACAGCTGATGATTTTGCTTCTGTAATAGTCATCAGTTCCGGCATAGTTCGAATTGGCTCACCTCCCATCCAGCTTTCATGGCTCAGTTGTAATTAAAGGTTTTTTTTCCCCATCTCCCTATTCAGTTAGTAAAATGTGCCATGCCATTGCAGGTGGCTGCTTATTTGGTCTAATTAAAAACCTTTACAGGCATTATTCACCCGAAACCTGGCACAGACACAACCGACATGACTGACAAATGGCACCTTATGAAATCACAGTAAACCTCCAGTTTCCAGCGTGGAACAAAAACCTCAGCTGGACAAAAACAAAAAATAAAATAATGTGAATAAACCTAATTGGTGAGGAAATCTCACCTGATATTAAAGGTTCAAAAGATTTGGGAAAAATAGAGTTTTTTTTGTACAAGCATTTCAAAGTTGAAGGGATGAAGTAGAAAGAACAGGCGTCAACGAAAAGTTCTTCAATATCTGACCCTCTGTTACCCTCATCAATCTCTCTAATTCACATTCTCTTTCTTGGTCTATTTTTCATCTCCCATTTTCTTCATCTTGCTCCTCGATTTTGATATCCTTTGCAATTTTTCCAATCTGTTTCTCCTTTGTATCTTTATGTCTCTGTGGACTTTCCATCTTCCTGTTCATTGTCTTCTTTCTTTTCTATTTGCTACCCCCCTTGATTTCCAGCCCACCCTCAGTCAGATCAGGTCAGTCAGCTCTTTTCCACTGCACCTATTTATCCTGGATCTGATATCAGTGTCTTGAAGTCAGTCAGCCCACAAGGGTGGGTGTGTATGTGGGGGAAGGGTGGGGGGGAGTTCAAGATAAGAGACAAGATCAAACCCAGACAGTTCAGTAAAGAACATTCAGTCTTTTGCTCTGGAGAAAGAAAAAGACACAGCACTCAAGTCAAATGGGGCCAAAGCTGGCCAGATGTTTTTTCTAACCTGACAGATATGTATAAAAGAATCTTCAGTAGTTCAGACACTGCTTAAGTCACCTTGTGATCTCTGTTCTTTTTTTTGCAGTCTGTTAATAACCGATGCCTATTATGATCAAGAAATAGAAAGAATAAAGTACATGACTAATTAGCCAGACAAGATCTTGTAAAGTAAAAAATAAAAAACCTTGCCAGATTATTTTCTTGTTTTGACTTGCATAACTCATTAGAGCATGTACGCTGTTAGTCATGAATAGTATTAGTGCTGGGTGAAATGAATGCTTTTGGGCATATGGGATGATCACTAGATCTATCAGGGGAAAAAGTTTCCATTTTATAGCCAATTTAAGAGACAAAGAACCTTGATTTGTTTATCCAATGAAACCTTTAAAAACCCTTTAAGGACCAGTCTTCAAAAAGTGTACCAAGCAAAAAAAAAATTCGGCCACCATATTATAAGTATCTAATGAGTTCTGTGCATTAACAACTGTTTACAATGTTACAATTTCCAAGTTAATACATAGACTATTGGAAATGAATCCATAAGTCGTGGAAACCCTAATTAGAAACTCTTAAACAATGCTTCAAAAACTCGCAGTACCAAGTACCAAAATAGTTAGCTGAATTGTAAATACTTTATCGCATTCTATATTAGAAAGAACAGAAACATTCTCAGTAATTTACATTTTGTACCATACATTTTATCTTTAAAAAGAAATCCTCAGAATTTTTCTGTATAATCTATGTAATAAACGAGTCTTACTTTTTGTATTGAATTACAAAAAATCAAATTCAACATCATTTTTAATGATATTCTAATTTATTCATTGCTTGTGTCTCGCAAAAATCCATAAGCAACCATTTATACAAATAACCAAACCGATACTGTGTAAAAATGTGTAAAAGTACAAGATTAGTTGATTTCTGCACATTTTCCTGGTTGAGCAAATGGGTCAAACTTGATTTGCCTGAGTAGACAGTGACGTATATTTACTGTATTCACGTGACTGCACAAGCATTTGAGTGAGTAATGATGCGTCAAGTTTGTGGCGGCATGTTGTCCTGAATTCTCCATTGTTAAGTCACACCCCCCCCCACCACCACCACCCCCAACCCGTGCCCTCGATGAGCTAAGGACTACTATTGCACAAAAGGACAGGTACTAATTTAGCAGTGTCATTTTTAGATTTCTATATATTTATATCTACTTCGTTATATTCCCAAAAAAAATTGTCAATTGTGGAATGAACATACTGAAAGGTTAAAGAAAAAAAAAAGACAGATAAAGTAAGCGAGGAGAGGAGGAGGAAAAGCAGCAGACAGACATCAGGGTTACAAGTAAGAGGGAAAGAGTCTGTAGAAATTTAATGAGACAGAAGGGGGACACAAAGAAAGGGCTGAGTCAGAGCTGGAGACAGAGAGACAGGAGGGGGTAAGACAGAGAGAGACAGAGTCTGTGTCACATTGACCCAGACTCCAGGGACACTAGCTCAGCCACTTAGATGTGCACACGCGTATTTAATTAACCTGCTATAAAACCGGTAACACGTGACACGACAGAAATTAGTATAAAACTATGATTTTTTTTTTTTTTTTTTTATCCCCACCATTTCTTATCATTTCTAAAACATTATCATTCATTGTGTTACAAGTTCATATAAACCAAATTTTAATAGCACAATAAAGCAGCATATATACACAGTCCTCGTATTGTGCATCATGAAATTGCCTTTGCGTTTTCCATACAGTACAATCTTATTTAATGAACACACCGAACCAAATGAACCTGATCTGACCTCATCCCCAGACACAATCGTATCACATACTCTTTATCTGCTTGGTCTTCTTTCTTTGGTATGAGAAATTGAATACATTTTTTTTTACTGCCTGAATTTTAAGAACAACGTTAAATGTATAACAGGAGAAAGAACAAGTGTGTGAACAAGTAAAAAAAATAAAAAAATAAATAGTAGAATAAACAGAGGAGTGTGTGGATGTGAGAAGTCGGTCCGATTCCAAGACCGTCTCACGCTGCTGAGATCTGTGTGACCATCTCATCGCTTGATGATTCACTGCTTGTTTTTTCCCCTCCCCGTATATTTCGTCTTTATTTGTTCTGGCAAGCCCAAAGTGTTAGCACCATGTGGGACACCATTTAGGGACATGAGCAGAACCCGAGTGTGTCATCATTCAACAAACATGAACAGAGGGAAAGGGAAGAAAAATACAGTGGGAAAAAAATAAATAACGGCATATGCAACACACACTGCTCACTCATGATAACAACAGAAAACAAAAACCTATCATGTTTTTTAAAGAAGAGTGTGTTCGATGAACTGAAAGTGTGGACTAGATCCTGTTTGTTGGTGAAAACAGATGAACCTAAAAGCTTTTCCTTGCTCTGAGGAACCATGGGTTTGCAGTTGCTTGTTGGTTGTAAGGGGTCATATGTACAACAACCAGCTACACCAGTACCATTACACAGCATTATTCACTTTTCACTCAGCCTAAGGAATGCACTCAAATGCTAATGCCCCCTCGTTCACCTTCACTTATGAGCTTGTGGTTGTCAACCACAGATTTAGATAGCTTTCTTTAAAACACACACACACTAACACACACACACACACACACAAACAATGTAATCGATGCTATTTCACCGTGAACCCATGCAATACCTGTTACAGCCAGCGTTTCTGCTTATCCCCCCCCCCCACCCCACACACACACACACACACACACACACACACACACACACACACACACACACACACACACTTTTTTTTTTCTTCTTCTTAATATTCCTCCTTTCACATCAAAATATGGCTCTGGATTTAAAATGGCATTGCAACAAGCATTTCAGTCACCAGCTCCATCAGATTAGAGGCTTAACAAAGTCACAATGCCTTGTTTTACACATGTTCATGTGCGAGTAAAGGATACACTGCATAAAAATCCATTGAAATCACAAAAATCACATTTGAAATCATAATCCACATGAAGCACATGAAAACTGCATATATAGTCCACTGTCCCAGGTCACGTTTTTAGGTGAACCATTTTGTAAATACAACTGACCCGATTCTTTCCGGTATAAAAATAAATATATATATAATTCTCCAACCACTGGCTGAAGAAGCATTCATAATTATTGTCCATTATGTGATTTAAATGAGCTTAAAGGAAATGCAAGATCAAGATAGCTTTCGAACTAGACTAATGCTGCATATTATTACATAGATTATATCACCTACTGGATTGGTGGAACCAGTACTTTGTATTTATTCATTAAATAAAAACAATTATTTCTGTAGATATTAAATACAAATTTCATCAAACTACCATTTTTCTTAGCAAACCAATCAACATTGTCTTACATATTGTGTTTAGCAGTGATGTTTGTGAACCACGTAATGGCTTATTAACGTCCAAAGGCATATCATATACAATACTATACAAACATATTACAAATTGAAAAACTTGAAATCTTACATTCAAGTCATAGAAAACTGTAAAATCTAATCGTCAATGGCTTTTTTTGTCTTTGTTTTTATTTCCAAATAAAATCGATATTTTATGTTTGATCATATTCAAACAAAACTGTAGCCGTTTTGCTGATTCACATTCAACACAAACCGAATCTGTCGTGCTTCCGCTCCCTTTGATTCCGATTTGCTCTCTTCACTGAAACGTGAAGCAAGCTCTACTTAGTTTCACAGCGAGAACCCAAACCACAGGATATAAGTAATTCAGGACAAAACCCAAGAGGCACCGGCATTTCAGCACCTCATCATGCTGTAACACTACCAGGTGTGAGTGCGGATGCTTCTCTAGTTATGGGAATGCCAAAAGTGAAAAAAGTAAGAGGGAAACACACACACACACACACACCAGAACAAAGTCATGAGACGAACATTTCGATGCGTCATGGCCTACTGACATCTTTTCATGTCATTTATTACAACCTGAACAGTGAATCATTAACTAATCAGACAAGGATACCAGCCTAACACTTATCATACCCATGTGTCACAAGACTCAAGGGAAAAATGAAAGCCAGTCGTGTAATTAGCAGCAAAATGGCTGCATTAGCGCAAACTACATAAAGCAAGCTTTAATATCCAAATCTGATGTCTTTTAGGTGGTAGGTGTTAGTGTATGATATCATAATGATATAACAGTATTAACAAAACACACACAAGCTGGTCCGAGGTCTCCATACAAAAGTCTCTTTGCGAACCTTTTCATCGAGCTAAACAAGAAACAGTTCATCTCATAAACAAATGGAGCATGTTTTTCAGTATGATTTCCGTTTCCTATAAATTCTCTTATATTCTCTTATAGTAGTGGTTAGATGCTGAAAGAGATTATCTGCGAGGAAAGGAGGCAGCGAGCCAGAAAATAAAATCTCACTAGCGCAAGAGCGTTCACCTCTATTTAGCCAGAAATAGATAATTGTTTCTGGTCTGGTCTGCATTGTTGTGTTCATCTGTGTCTTTGTGTTTAAAAAAAGTTAGGAGCGTGCTAGATGTGCAGATCGAGTAGCAATGTAAATTGTTTACAATAGTAAAGAGAAATAGTGGTTGCTCTAGAATGATTGAAGGAAACTCCTGAGGGAGAGGGTTGTGAATGTGTTTGTCCACACACAAAAAATGAACTACTAAAGTATAAAATGTAATCAGAAACACTTATTTGAAAAATTTAACACTGAGGTAAATGTTCTGTCACTCATCATGACTAACCATCGAACTGTAACAATCCTAGTGAGCATGAGCCGACATCAGTCACTGTCCATTCATTGTTATTTCACAGATGTCATAAAATGTATGAAATCTGGCAGGTTAGTCTGCATTTCAAAAGGCACATTCCAAAATTGTAGTAGAAATATTAGAACATTAGTGGCCTTCTATATGTTCATGATCATATTCAAATATGAATAAAAACAATATTCCTCCAAATATTGGTCTTTCCGTTTAGGTATTCTAATAGACTTCTGATGAATAAGGAGCAACAGGTTAAAGCGTTGGTCCCCAAGGCGCTATTCTTTAGAACTAGTTTTGTATATCGACTCTGCTTTGTGCATCAACACTGTGTAATGCATTAGCTTCCACTTCTGTCCTCTTCTGTAATTAAGGGCTGGATCTCAGTCCCAGATCTAATTTGGTCAGCCATGAGACAGCTAGGGACACTCTAATCCATGTGAACACTCTTACAGTTCGCAAAAAAAAAAAGCCAACCAAATAATAAAAAAAAAAAAACAATTTAGCCAGTGTTTTATAGCCGTGTGAAGGCTTTGGACTGGTGGGTCCAACTCACACAGTCACCATGGCTAAGGATTCAACAAGGATTCACAACAAGGCCAACTCAAATATACCCTCGATGACCTGCGCTCATGTCAGCTCACTAAGGAATGTCCAAACATCCCCTCAACAAACAACAATAGAATAATGGCAGGGGGAAAGACAGGGGTTTCTTACCATTTCTGGCTCAAGATATTCCACACTGGCTACATGTACATGCAACCACCTTTACTTACAGATTCCAAGTTACCTGATAACTGACGAGGATCTCAAGTGACATACTGGTTATATGTAATCTTAACCATGTGCACGTCTACTTACAAAATCAGTTTGGCAAGTGTGTAAGGTTAATCTGTGTCCAATTTCATTTAACTTTGAAATATAGTGTATTGAAATGTTCTGGAAAAGTCCTGCATTTTAATGGGTATTAAAGTGTGATGTAAAACACACGATTCACCTGGTCAGCAATATATTCAGATTGGTCTTAATCAATTTACATGAGACCACGGTAGGCATCTACATGACAATATGGTCTCACACATGCAAACTGCTAACAATTCACTTGAAAACTTGCAAAGCCTTATGAGCCGAGCTGAAGGGGGAGGGAGCGGCTGCCCTTTTCAATGGCCGGGCATTTTCTTATGATTTCATTCATATGAAAAGTAACCATTAGACATCCAGAGAGCCAGTATTATTACCAGGTTAAACGTGAAGAATGTAAATCTGCATACAAGCCTGATAAGGATTTTATGTAGTGGCCAATGAGTAAAATATGAAACTCTTAGACGGTTTGCTATATTAGAAAAATGATCAACTATGTTGTACAGTGATTTTGTAATCACATTGCTTTTTTTTTTTTTTTTACCCATTTACAGTTACGGTAAGTGTAAAATCACATTATTGAAGCAACGCGTACAACATATAAAAATAACACGACAAAAAAATGCGGTGAAGACTTTTCCATGGTAGGCCATTTTTCTCCAATGATTACAAAGTGCTTATAAAGTCCTTACGAACTTCACCATATCAACGTTCTTGGCATTTATAATGTATTTCATGTGTACACTGCTACTACAAAAAGAATAATGAATTAGGAAGAGCACATGTAACCATTTTGACCAGTATAGCAACGTATGGAAGAAAATCTGGAGCTGCATTGCTATAGCACCAAAGAGGTCTGAGCACTAGCATACTAATAAAAAACAAAAAGATTTTATTTTTAATAAATAAATGTCAACAATATCCAAATAAAGAAATGTTTGGAAATCCATTATCCCTGTGCACAATGTAAAAGGTAGTCAGTGTTGCACAAGTACAGACTGCAATAAGTTTAATACCAAACGTACTGCAACTCATTATAGTGTGATAACGAAATCGTATCTTTTTACTGCCTTCCCTCAACGCAATCGTGCTTATTGTTAAACGCCATTTGAGGCTTACAGACAGTGCAGGACTTATAACCATCTTCGCACAAGCATGAGAGTATAAATCATTCCTATTGATTAACTGTCCCCTGACAGAAAGCTGTCTTTTTTTTTTGTGTCTAAGAGAGTTTTTGGCATGATGTCTGCGTTCTGGCGATGCACTCCTTCTGTCCCTCCATCATCCCTTCCTCTAGAGCCTACGTGCCAGTGCCCGGCTCCAGAATGCCCTGCAGTGTGTTATCTCCAGCTGGGATCTTCAGCGCACACACACACACACAAACACACACATGCACACACACGCTCCCTCTCTCCTGTCTGTCCTTGCTAAAACAAATGTGCACAGTAAACACAATCTACTGCAGTACCAGAATGACCTATATACTTACTGCAATGTACACTTTCATATAGTTACCCAGTGAAAAAAGAAAAAAAAAAGGCATCAGCAGTCTCTTCATAGCATCTGTAGCCCTGAATATAATCCCTACAGCTCTAACAAACAAGCCTAGAAACTACCATCGTCGTAACCGTGTGCTTCCACTTTCCCAGACTCTGCCGCATCAGCAATGCTGGAAACCACATATGTAATATCGCCGTCCTCGGATCTCCATTAATCTCCAGACGCAAAGCTTCTCGGCAGTGAGGTGAAATAGGTTGATCAGATTACATAAAACGAGGAGAAATATCTACGCTGGATCTAACCCGAAAGGCCTTCATTGATAAAAGTACTTGCCGAGACAATCCCGTAACGGCAAATAAATCATTCGGATAAACACATTTCGATTTATTCATATTATAAGTTTTTTTTTTAGCACTGCATATTCATCGCCTTTTCATCTCCTGTTACAGTATTAACCTGCTGGAGCCAGATATATTACTGAAATGTGGGCTAGGTTGTTGACTGTCAGACCCTGTATGTATGTGTATGTGATTAATAAAATTTGATTTTTTTTATGTTCATTTTAGTGCAATAAACATATAAAACAACATTTAATAATACTTTTTTTTAAAAAGCCATAAAATTAACCATACGTGGTTTGTGTATATGGGATTATACCAGCCAGTATTAGTTTTTCATTAAAAACACATGACAGGCAGTGGGTCAAATCACATATACTTGAACTTACAGACTCATTAGAGCATATATATGGATTTAATATGTCTTAGCATGTAAAATACACTTTTTTTTTATCAAGTTTATACATAAATGCTTTTAAATTTGCAATACCGAATCATAACTAAATAGCATGCTAACTTAATGACAATGCTACATATGCTGTACTACATTTTTTATGATTTTACTGTGTAGCTAAAGTTGTTCCATGGTTAGTCATATTGACATTGATGCTAACAGCTGGAAAAGTGGAATTAGCTAATACCAGTGGAAAGAAAAAAATTCTCAGCCAACTTGCACCCATTATTTCTTTAATACAGACAAAAGTATTTAAAAGTAATGAACACCACAAGAGTGTGACATGTACGTGCTAATATTTTGGAAACACAGTCTTTTTGAATGTAGCATGCTAGCATGTGGTGCAGATAGGACATGTTAGCAGAAAAAAAAAAAAGTGTCACACATTCCACACAACAAGAATCCTTCTTGTTGAGAAGTACAAAAGTATGCAAAAGATGAAGCAAGGGTCAAAAGGGGCTAGTCACGTGACGCTTCAGCCCATAATCCCATTCTAAACTAACATCTCTGGCAGAGAGATGGCGAATCAAAGCTTACGAAATATCTGTGGCATGCACGCTGTAAACCAAAGCAGCCACATCACACACACACACACACACACACACACACACACACACACACACACACACACGTTTAACTTCAGAAAGCCACAAGGTGCTGCCTTGAGCCTGAAGCTAGTGTGTGTGCTGAAAAGCCATAGGATAGACAACAGAAGTCTGAAAACAGGCAAAGTTTTTGAAGCTGGTTTAGCATGTCACTGCTAAATAAACTCCAAAGACCCAGATTTATAAATTTATACAACAATATTCGCTGCATGAAAAGTACAAGCTTCCATATTTTGGCACAGTTTATATTTATTATGATAATAGTGTACAATATATATTCATTGGTATATGAGATTTGGTGTTTGAAAAATGTTTTTAACAATGACACTGAAAAAAACTTGACATTTGGTTAAAATAATGCCACATCCAATCATCTGCTTGCTAGTAAAACTAGACGTACTGCTTTAAGCTGCACAAAAGAGCATATAAATCATTGCGATGCTGTTGCATGGTTACAAAGAATCGCGAAAATTTCATTTGATCGAAATGTTGGTTGCTTTTTGTTATCAAGGCAACAATGACGAATCGGAGGTGGAGCTCATCGGCGAGAAACAGAACTCCGACTGGTTACTCAGCTTAACGAATGAGCACACGAGGAAAAAAAAACTAAACGGAACGAGCTTGTTGTCATTCTTACTCTTGTCTATGCAACCTAACAGACATGATTAAATAAATGCTACACAGATATGTTAGTAATGATCGCGGGAGGTGTAAACACTGCTTGCTTTATATGTTCACAGTTGTAGCCGTTCCGGTTTCCCTAATTGGATGCCAAATACACAATACTGCCACCTGCTGTACGGGAGAGCTATTTTCTCTCCTGCAAGTGCAGAACGTACATGCACGATTTGCTTTTTCAGACGCGACCGCCTAATTAGCAGCACAATCGGTCGATGCCAATTAATCGGCCAGCCGATTGATAATTGAGCATTTTTAATTAAACTGTTGACCTCTAGACCTGACGATGCTATTGCCCGAATTGTGTGATTTTAAAATCACACTTATTCAGACTCCGAGTTCACATACACTAGATAAACTCGGATTTTATCTTTATTTTAGCAGGAAAATAAAGAAATTTAATAAAACCAATGCATGTTACCACGTCTAGCACATGTTAAACATTCATGTCTAATGATAGTAAAACATTTGGCAAGCAGGAAAGACCAGAGCTGTGAAGAGAGGAAACCTGGTGAGAGGAGGAGGAGGAGGAGGAGGAGAACATGAAACTGAAGGAGACAGAAAATAAACAGAAACTCTGAGGAAAGAGAGTGAGAGACAAAGAGAAGACATTGAGCGAGATAGCTCATAAAATGTGCATTGCAGACTGTCTCCAGTGCAGTCTGGGGGTAATGGGAGCAAGAGGAGCCTGAAGCGCTACACACACGCACGACTCTCCGGCTCCTTCACAATCTTTCACCACACTACTCTCTCTTACACACACACACACACACACACACACACACAGGGATACCGCATGACGCAGAAATCAATAATTGCACTCCAGAGCCCACTGAAGGAGAGGGAAGCACCAGAGCAGGACCACACAACTGGGACTTGTGTCTATGTATGTGTGTGTGTGTGTGTGTGTGTGTGAGAGTGTGTGTGTGTGTGTGTGTGTGAGAGTGTGTGTGTGTAAAGCGGCACAGTCCCCCTCTGTCTCACTTCCTGCCTGTGTGCCATCAGGGCGGCAGCAGTCCCGTCTCCCTGACACTCTCTCTCTCTGTCTCACAGATGGACAGACTCCCTCCTTTATGTCAAAGCTGCAGAAAGGCTTATGATTACTAAAGACTGAAGGATTTAGGACTAAAAATATCACACAGACAGAAGGGCAAGAGCAAATCTGGACCGAACAATGAAACCAGCCAAAAAAACAAGCAAAACAAGAAACCCACATGCTGAGCTCTCCTTTTCCGTATCTGTTTCTCTTAACTATTCTGAATTTAAAAGTAAAAGCTTGTACTTACTGGCATGTCAGCATGCGAGCACACTCTCAGACGTGCAAGGCTCTGTCTGCACTGATGAATCCTAAAAGAGAGCTGCCTGCTTCTCCGACGTACAGCGCGTCTGCCAAGTACTGCCTCTTTCTCTTTCTCTTTCATACACACACAATCTTATGCCCTCCCTTTATCTGTCCCTCACCTCACTTTTTTAAGCTACAAATATTTTCTAGTTCCCCCGAGAGAGGCTGGAAGACCATCGCAAAGAGAGAGAGAGGGAAAAAAAGAGAGCGAAAGAGGGTGAAGTGTTTAAGGAAGGGTTGTAAAAGAAAAGAAAAAGAAGTAAAACAGAAACCTTTAAAAGAGTGGTTAAAAAACAAACCCTACCGAGATAAGAGTTTTACGAGTCCTGCTCAGACTTGAAGCTGTGGCTCTGTGTGCATGGTGCAGTCTGGCCTTAATGACAGAGTCTGAAATCCGATCTCCCCTCAGGTCTCTGCCAACCACCGCTCCCCTCCCTCCTCTTCTTCGTCTTTCCTCCCTCCCTTTGCTCGCCTTCCACGCTCCCTCGCTCCGATCCTCTCCTCTCGCATTGTTCTAGCCCGCACTGCCAGCTGTTTCTGACAGCAAAATTACTGTGCACCGAAAAATGATTGCTGTCGGAGAACCGCTTCCCCTCCTTTCTCTTTCTCCTCTGCTCTCTCCCTCTCTTTCTCCCTCCGCTTTCCGAGTCGTTCAGGCTTCCGCAGACAAATTATACACTTTATGTTGTTGTGAAAAGGCAGCTGTGGGGCCTCTGCAGGAAGAGAGAGACACTCGCGCATATCCACCCAGAGAGACAGACGCATATATATATATATATATATATATNNTATATATATATTTAGAGACGAGGGAGAGTTCTCAAAGAGTGAGGGTTTTCTGAATGGGACTTTTTTCCCCCACGCACTATACAACTAAACAGGAACAAACACAATTCTGGGTATTAATTCTAGTTTCCACCGACTTTCGGTGGCTGGAGAAGTTCCAATAACAACAGCAAGATGATTTCAACTCTATTGGTAGCGCTCATTTCGAAAATCTATTTAGTTACAATGGCAACTCTTAAGGGGTGGGATAAATTAAAAGTTATAAAGCTCATGAAAGCCCCCAAAGCTCATCATGTGTTTAAGGAGCAAAAACCCATTTTAGCTTATTACTGTAGCACAAATTGCTAAAAAAAGAAAGTTACAGCTCATACAAAACATACAAAACGAAAAATGTGTCAGAAAACACAGTGCATTAGAGCTTGATGCATAGCTACAGAGTGCCCATGCTGACCCCTATACACTAGTGAAAGCACCTACAATGACTTGAGTATCAGTGCATAGTTTAACTGGGAAAAAGATGGCACCAGGATGTACTATGGAAAGAAGAAAAGATGGTGGGGGCACTTTGATGCTCTGGGCAAGCTGGGAAACATTGGGTCCTGACTTAAGACTGTGGGTGTGCTAATATCTTCTCTCCTGTTCTGTTTTACATAAGGTCTTCCATTAGAGCAAACTTTGGACTCATCAGTTTACATAATAATAACATGCATGTGTCTCGAAAAACAATAAGCGACGGGCGTTTCCAAACGGACAGGCACTGAAAGTGATGACACTTGCTTCTGAGATGTTCCACAACATTAAATGCAACTATAAATAAACTACTGTGGTATAAGAGGATCAAAACACTAACAGTAACTGCTATTTTAATAAAATGTAATTAAAAAAAAAAACACACCAATATTATTATACTATATTGTTAGTCACCTGGTCTACATTACACCATGGACTACAGAACAAGATGATCATGCTGTACTGAACGACTGTACAGAATATTCCTTTTCCATTTCCTTGGACTTATTAGGATGGCAGGATAAGAGACATCCTGACCTAGACACTCTGTATTAAGACTTTATAATTCCCGCTGTGGCATCACGGCCCTCTTCATCGGACAAATTCTCATCTGATAAACCCAAACCACCAGGACTTCTTTCATAAGAGTTTGGGAGCTTTTCCCACTGCTTAGCAACAGCAAATGCATTTCCGCAAAACCTGAGGCAAACATTGGCAGTGACTAAAATCTCACAGCACATGAATACACAGACAAACCAAACATAGTCAAACTTTAATAAATGACTGATGGAAATATTATAGTAAATAAAAGAAAAGATGGAGTAAATATGAAGTAAAAAAATCCACATTTCATACATAATCAACAGTACAGCTGTCTGAAATCACCAGTGTTATCTTTAGCTTAAACCTAATGACTGATTCGACTAGCTTAAATGCTAACGCAGTTTGAACTAGCTTGCTAGCTAGCTTTTTTTTATTTTATTTATTTATTTTTTTTAATCTCGCATGCTCTGATGACAGGACTGTTTGAAATGTACTAATTTAGTTCACTAATAATGTTTAAATATTAATACAATAATGTTGATTGTTCCAACAATTTTTAAATTAAATTTATTTTAAACACGTCCCACAACCCAAGTGTGGTGGGCCTCAGACAAGAATTTAAACGTTGTACGGAGTAAAAAGTGATGAAATGTGTTCACTTTTACATAATTTCTAATCTAAGTCTAAGGGCAAATGCTAAACTAAAGCTATTACTTTACACCAGAGATACTCCACCTAAGCCTGAGAACCAAAACTGGCTTGTGGTGACCTTTGATTTCTCACAAAGCTATATACTGTATGTGAAAATGGGGGGGAGAATGCTATTGACACAGATCTTCATTTCTAATTGAACATAACATTTTGTGTTTTATTTTTAAGATGCAAAAACTCTAGACTCCAGACTAACTGACTCACCTACACAATATTTATTGACTTTGTCAGCAAGTCAGCTGGAGCACAATTTGGAAAAACATTTCATTAGAGATCACTGATATTAGAAGCATGTGGCTGTATTTCTTATAGCTTGAATAGCTGTATTAGGCATTTAACTATATTGTACTGTAACACACACATACATGCACACACTATTGATGCCAAAAGTATTGGGTCACCTGGTAATGGTATGTGATTTTTGAGCATTTCATTCCACATTTAGTCCCAATTTGCCCTTATTATTCCCTCCACTCTTCTTGGAAGATGTTCCACTAGATTTGGAGTGTGCTTGTGGATATTTGTGTTCATCAGACACAAGTGTATTATGAAAGGCAGGTACTGATGTAGGATGAGGAGGTCTTGGGTGGAGTCAGTGTTCCAATTCATTCCAAAGGTGTTCAGTAGGAATAAAATCAGAGCTCTTTAGCAGGATACTCAAGATCTTCCTCTTTAAAGCATGTAAACCAGATCTTCAAGGAGCTCAACTTTCGGCATAGGGGCATTGCCATGCTGGAACAGGTTTGGGTTTCCAAGTTCAAGTAAATGCAAAATTTTATTATAGAGCATTTAAACACGTCCTGTACAATTGAGTGCCTTCAGCTTTGTGGTAACAGTCAGGTGACCCAATACTTTTGGCAATATATTTATTATATTTATATATTATATATTTTATAGATATTTATTTTATTGAAACATTTTTACTATATTGTAAATTCATAGAATTAGAATTACACCTCTACATTTGTTCAATATACGTCATTATGTGTCACAATCAATGAAGCACAAAATAAACGTGAATTTGCCAAACATATGTAATTGTTCTCGTGTTTGTTGTTAAGACATTCTCACACATGTCTCTCTTTCTAATGTTATTGTTTGGAGAACAGTTGTAAAAAAAGGTCAGGACTAGCCTTAGGCTACCTACATTACCAACATGCTAAAGTTTGAGGTAAAGGAGTTTTCTGTTCTTGCTGTAGTTCAGAGGAATGTCATGACGTGGTAATCACATGTATGTTACAGATGTGGTCAATACAGATTAGGTTTAAAGGCACCAGTTTGTTTCAACAAACAGGCGTGTGCCTTCAGACGAAACGACCTGAAAAGCACAAGTTAGGCGTGCTTCTTCAGTCAAAGAGTGTAATCTAGCCTTAGGCCTACAGAGCCACTCCTGGGAAGAAGCTTTCTGAGCGATATGTACTGATATCCAAAGCAGTGCATGCAGATAGAGTGTGCGGGAGAGAGAGAGAAAGAAAGAGAGACAAAGACAAAAGACAGGGGAGCCAAACCTCCTGCTATCTGAATGCTATCAGATGACTTCAGAACGTGACAGAGGGTAAAGAGCACAGCAGGGCGCCACTCTTCAGACAATGATGCCCCAGCATGAGGCAAAGCTATCTACCCCTGCTAGTCACAGTCACAAACACCATCCAGAACACTCAAACACTCACACACAAGTGCTACTAGCTAAGACTAGAGAACATGACCATATAATTAAAATCAGATTATATTGCGATTGAGCAGCCAGTCATACACTTTCTCCGAAATCGGATATCAGCAGTACCTTTCTAACACTAGTAAACACCTGCGTCTTTGCACTGCTTAATTTTATTATTTGCACGATTTGTTGTTCATCTCCGTCACTTGATGTGGCACCGAGGCCACGATAAATGCGATTTCATTCTGCTCTATCCCTGCATGCAGCAGATTTAATGTTCAATTGGATGCAAAAACCTGTTGTTTAATTTTCCCTCCTCTGTGTTAAGCAATTTATTTAATTAGATATTGGATTTAGATTTTAAACAGGACTAGAGATGTGATTTAAAAACATTTTTTTATCACACACATAACATTAACTGTGTACCCATAAACAACAGTCGTTTATAAATGAGAAAAGAGACTGAACAATGAGATTGAGAATTTAAAAAAAGTGCTTGTTGCAATGAGGGGTCACAAAAACTTATCAATTTTCTTCATAATCTCCATTTTATTATCTCAGTTTTCACTCATGTTTGTAAGGTCTGAAAGCTCGCTTTCTCTCTTTTATAAATGCTGCACTATTTACACATGACGTACGATATACTGAGGTAAAAATGTCTCTAGTTTTATCTATATGATATTGTCCCATGTTGCAGGTGGCATTAGAGCAGTTAAAGATTTTACACGTGTGTGTGTGTGTGTGTGTGGAAGTTTGCAAATTCAAAACCCTAAGAAAAAAAAAACAAGGTTGTAGCTGAGGCCTTAAATCACAGCTACAAGTGCAGACTGTCATTTTTTACCTGTAGGTCACTTTGTTTAATAGTGTTGGTCAAATGGAAATGAAATGGAAATACTGACACAGCCACAGACACATGGTCCTGTCAGCTCAAGCCTCGCTCAACCAAAAAAAGAAATAAATAAAAAATATTTAAAAGGGGGGGAGGGGAACTTTCCACAACTTCATGCACATGACTTGCAAATGCAGCCACATTTCTCTTCAGCTCTGAAAATGTGGACAACCTGACAGTGCAGCGAGCAACCAGGATCTCTGTTTCGGTCTTCAATTCAGTCTGGAAAAGCTACAGTTGCAGTGGTTCTAGTTGAGTCGAGACTCTTGAAAAACCCACATTTGTTTTTTTGTGAACATACCAGACATCGCACTGTAACAAAACCCGTCACACACATCTGTGACACCGAGCTTCATTCGGCACAGACAAACCTGTCTGAACTCATCCCTGTTATCACACACACACACACACACACACACACACACGCCTTGTGATCACAAAGCCAGACAATACAGCAGTTTATGGAAGAGCTGCTCTGTATAAGCCCTTATGATGACCCAGCCCTCTACAGCAACTCACTGAAGCTTGGCTAAAGACAATTGCCTGTCTGGACTGAGATGAGTGAAGTCTGAAAAGAGGAAAAAAAAAAAACTTTCTGATTGACTCAGTACATCCATCTCAAACAACCTGCTTCGACAAGACAAATTTGACTAATCCCGCGTTTTTTTCTTTCGGTAAACACAGACATACACTCAAATATGCTTAAGCTTCAGTCAGAACGTCTGAGTAAACACCTTTCCTATCCTGGTGTTCATCAGTGTTGATTTTTCCCTTTTCTATATTAACCCATCAGTAAAGCACACAAAACACTCATTCACTATACAGAAACAAGTCAGAGCTTACAGGAGGTAGCTTGAGCTGTGCTTTTACAAAAGCTGTGTATTAGATGTGACAACAATCAATTTACTAAATTTGATCTGCATACTTATTCACTTATGTAAGCAAGTAAGGCAAAAACTCAAGAGCCTACAGCAGACGACCCCAACCGCAGGGTCGTGACCTAGGACCAGACCATGGAAGAGTAGCAAGATAGTTCAGGGGAAAGTGTCTATAGATACGGCACGGTATTATTGTTGAACCTTTAAGATTCTAGCTAGTGGTTGTAATTTTCACTAACAAGGTAGCAGCTAGATATTCAAATCTTAAACAGCTCGGTTTTCTCAGACAATTTTGTTTGAGAGTTACAATTGAGCTGAGCTTATATTTTAGAACAGAGGCAAGAGCCTCCCTCGATTCGCAGCTTGGCGGTGGCAGGATTTGAACTCTCCACCTTCTGATTGCATTTGCTTGACGTTGTTATCTTCAGACTTTCAGCTACATATTTTTTTTACCTGGAAACTAAATGTGAGGTCGGCCTTAATGTTGCATCACTTTTTTGGGGTCAAAAAATAACAACAAGGACAAATTACTCTGTGTGTGTGTGTGTGTGTGTGTGTGTGTGTGTGTGTGTGTGTGTGTGTGGCCTATAATCTGGTATAACACCACAGTCAGCTTCTGTACAAAAGCCATGCGTATTATCAAATAAATGCGTTTCGAATTCAGACTTTTGCCTTTTGCTTCAGTACATAGGAACAGAGAAAATATTCACAATCAGATGACATCCAATGCACCGCTTTCTTCTTAGCTCGATATGACTATATGTGCTCAAAAGTATTCGTGCCACTTTTAACGTTTTGGCACGAAAAGTTTTGATCAAATGATAGATTTATTCAAGAATCGTTGATTAACCTCTTCAAGTCTCCTTGTCTGTCACCCGTTAAAAAAAGGTGCAAAATAATAGGTGATTAATGGCATATAGGACCCTCACCCCACCTCCTCCACCCAGTCTATTGTAATGCTCAGAGCTCAGTGGGAAGCTGATGGACGCAGGGTGAAAACTGAAATCTGAACCAGCACACCTGGCTGCATGACAAAAGACCAGCTAACCAAGTGCCAATGATCTGCAAACATAAAAAACCCACACTACGCGCACACACACACATCACTAAAGCAGACATCATACACAGCATTAAAAATAAACTATAATACATGGAATACTTTTTTGCCCTGATGTTTGTGTGTGTGTACATCTTATGAACCTTTTTACCTAGAAATGTGCATGTGCCTTTACACTTCTAAAATGTGTATACATATTGAAAAGGTATAACAGATAAGAGGATAAACACCCAGACAGCACAAAAACAACAAACATTGGAATAAAAGCATAAACATTATATTCTGTTTGATTGTACTACAAATCAAGTTTTGGTGTTTGTGAACTCAGCACGAGTTTATTATTTATAAAAACTTTTTGGGAGCAAACTTAGCAATAATGATTATGCATATTCAGGTTTTTGCTTTGGGTTTTTTTTTTTTGATGCACGCATAGAAAAACAAACAAAACAACTCAGACACACTGTCGCCAAAAGGGGTGCGCGCGCACACGCACGCACACACAAGCACCGAGAATGCGCGCGGGTGTGAGGAAGATGTTACAAATTGTAACGCCAAAAAGAAATAAAATGCATGCATGTATGAATAGATACATACCTTGCAACAACAACTTGTGTACAATCCAAGGCTCGTGGTTTTGTTTCTTTGCTTCTCTTTGTTTTGTTTTGTGTTTTTCAGAAGACAACTCAATCTACTGTGCTGCCAGAGAAGAGTCAGATTTCTGACTCAGAAAGCGACGATCAGGGGGGTAGAAAAAGTGTGTAGATCCTGTTGCACGATTCTTTCCCTCCACATCCATCAAAACTTTATCGACTTCTAGGAATTCTTCAGTGTTAAAACCGCTCGTGAACGGAATCGGTGTGTGCGCGCGCGCGACGGTGTTGCACGCGTGACAGCAGGACCTGGAAGTGCACACACTCCTGCATTACTCAGTGTAAGATCTGTACACACCGATCACACTCCTGAACAGAGGAAGTGGTCGGGGTTAATCACACTGGTTTCCTTTCCGCTCACTCCCAATCCCACACACACGCCTTGTGTCCCCCCCCCCAAACGAAAAACCACGCCCACATGTGCCATGATTGGCTGCTGTTTTACTCCCCCTGTCCTATCTATAATCTCTTTCTAGACAGAGTTCGGGTTTGTTCTTGTGCTCGCACATGTGTTTTAATTATATATAACCTACGATCTGTGCTGTATGAATACATATTTTCTCAGGAATATACTTATATTTAGAAACTGCGACTGTATTAAGGCGTTTGGAAGAGAGGAACTGATAGCAACTGCCGACGTCACGCGTTGACCAATCAGAGGTCGTGTAGCTTACATACGAGCCAATCACAAACCAGAAGGCGGGATCTAAGGGGGAAAGGTATGATCTTATGGTGCCTACTGACTTCATATATGAAGTTCAAATACCAACTTTTTACTTTCTATATATATATATATATATATATTGGTACAGGTTAGAAATTCAAAACATTAAATTGCTTGTCGTTTTTTATTAACACAGTTTATTATTATTGCCATTTGTGATCAACATTTGAACAGTTTACATTTAAAAACAACTTTCAATAAAATGCATGATTGGTTAAATAATGTACAAAATAATATTTTATAATATTTATTAAAATAAAATAGTATCAATTAAATGAATGCAATACACTTTTAATTATGTTGATTCAATTAAGTAATCAAATAAATTGACACACATTTTATTGATTTAAAAAAAAAACAAATGTAATTTTTTGATGAAATACTTTACATTTGCCCCATTTGGGTAAAAGTGTGTGTGTGTGTGTGTTTGTGTGTGTGTGTGTGTGTGTGTGTGTGTGTGTGTGTGTGTTACGTTTAATGTTTAATGTTCTAAAGATATTATCTACTTAACTGTTCTACTTATTTCAGCATACTTAAACAAATGTCTTTGTTCCTCCCATCCTTCATTTACTCACTCCCTCGATATGTGGAATTAACAAGATTTTCTGCTTTTAAGAGAAATTCTTGAAAGTGGACATAAAACGCTAAATAATCCATAGCGCTAGCGTTAGTTAATATTAGTGTTAATTAATATTATGAGTTATATTAGAATAATAATTAGAATATTTATAATAATAATAAGTAGCAGTAGTAATAGTATAATGGATATAAATAAATAAACACTCCTGTCGCTGAGCTTCGCAGGCAGTTCCTTTGACCTCATGGGTTGTTTTTTGCTCTGATCTGTATTTTTGGCTGTTGGACATTAGTAGGTTTTCTTTCGAAATAATCTTTGCTGCAGGTCGACTCCAGTCGTAGTGTAGAAACGTCTCAAAGATGATCCAGAGAAATAAGATGCACCCTAGCTACATTTTAAGTGTTGTATTAAAGTGTCAGAATGCTTACCTCAATTTGAGGTTTTTTAATTTGAATACATTTGCAAAGATATCACAAATCTGGATTTTGCTTTGGCATTTTGGTGTATGGTGTGTAGTGTAATGTAATGCATTGTTATAATATGCATAGAAATGTGGATTAAAATGAAGTGGAATAAATACTTAATAAATGCACTGTACATGCATACATACATACATACATACATACATACATACATACATACAAAAATGATTCATTTAAAACTGTTTTTATTCTCATTTTTGTTTGATAGATATGTGTTTTGTTTTCCAATGACTAGGTAACAGTCTAACAGGCTAGGTTTATAATGCTATTATACTTCCCGGATGGGAGCCAGCAGTTCACATGAACATGTTATGTGGCCCTGGTAGGATTTAACGACGTGTTAACGACATTGTCAAACTGCATTTGCCCTTGAAAGCCAACCTTGACCAACTTTGTGAACCTTGTAGCCCATCTAAGGGAGTTTTTTCCTTGCCAAAGTCGCCACGGCTGCTCATCAGGGATAAATGCACACCATTCACCTTGACTGTTGATTTCTGTAAAGCTGCTTTAAAACAATGTCTGTTGTGAAAAGCGCTATAGAAATAAACTTGACTTGACTTAACTTGAAAACTTTAAGGTGCCAAAAAATGCCATATTTGTCATTATGGTTATGATTTGGCTTAATAAAAAATGCTATTTGTTCTAAACTGAATGTTCAATTAAAGGAGATTATTGTTAGTAAAATCTATATTTTTCATATGATATTCTTTGCAGCTAGTTAGCCAGAGCTCTAGAGAGTACAGAACTAACTAATAGCTTAATTAAACTCAATTATTTAGTATTTCTATATTTGACTTTGCAATCTGCAGTTCATTAAACTAAATGAAAAAAGTATGTGAATGTATTGGCACGCTCAAAGCTCTGTACACTTTCACTCTCAGCTATCAGGAATAATTTTTAGATTTTAGATGCCATATATTTTTTTGTCTGCCATTTAATAGTAAGTAATAATAAGAACAGCTTAGGAACACAGTGGCACTTTATAACGACTGAAATCAGAAGGCAAAGAAAAAGAAATCTCTTACATATTTCATTAGATGTGGAGATGCAGAGTGAAAGGTTTTAATGTCAGACAAAGGCTTATAAAAGGGAAAATGCTGCGGGTGTGTACAGGACAGGAAAGGCTCAGAAAAAATATATATTTATTGCCCAGATCACAGTGGAATAAAACTTGCATAAAATAGACCATCATCAATGTTTTTATGTGTCAATAGCTCAAGCCTCTGCTCAGTCTTTACTCACTGTGCTATACTTACAACGAAGCGTTTTTTACTAATGGAGAAAACTATCAAGAAGAAAACCAATGTCAAAAGTCTAAACCTGTATAACAACAAGTCTATGGTGCACACAGGTTCATATTCTCAGCATGTACATCATTATATTCTTTTATTTCACCATTTTCCAAAAGACTTTCAGCCTTACAGCTTGTTTCTCTTTGATTTAATAATCCATTGTTCACTGTCGATCCAGTTTCAGGTCACAAAACAGAGACAATGAATTCTAGATCAAATTCCCAGACTGGATAAGTCTGAATATGGTGGCCATAATGAAAGCTTTTCTTGCCTTTGAAGCATTTTGACCTGCCTCTTTATACTTTCTGAACATATTGACTCATCCCTTAACATGTACGTTCAATCTTATTTGTTTAATGTACTGCCACAAGTACAGGAAATGACATTTCTAAATGTATTCTGAAGTATATAAAACAAGACAAGCTAAGGAGAATTGCCACATTCTGTGTGATACAAATATTACAGGTGAAATATGAGTCATATCTTCAGAGCAGATATGTGCATTTTGCAAGGTTCTGTTAAAAATCTGATTCAAAAATAAATCACGTAACACTTTTTCATCATCTTCTTCATACTCTGCAGTCTTCTGGAATATTGCAATAATAATACAAATACAATTTCAAGTTAAAAAGTTGTAGATAGATAGACAGACAGACAGACAGACAGACAGACAGACAGACAGACAGACAGACAGACAGACAGATAGATAGATAGATAGATAGATAGATAGATAGATAGATAGATAGATAGATAGATAGATAAATAGATAGATAGAACTTTATTGTCATTGCATAGTACAGGTACACAGCAACAAGTTATGAGTTAATGTCATGATCGGTCTTTAAAACGAGTTGAACTAAGTATCCTTCTTGATGATTAATGTTATACATGTAGCATACCATTTTTATTACTGCAAACATAAAACAACACTTGAATGATGCATATAATATAATATCGTCTTTGAATATAACGTATATGTAATATTCATGAATAGTAAAACAAATGGCACACTAGTTTCTCATCTTTATTTTGTGCAAGTTGTATCAGAACTTCTTTTACAGGGGTTTTTATGGAAATGTCAGCTGTGAGACACGAGACCTATACATCCCATTTATATGACATTTGTGTGCTTTTTATGATGCTTTCATGCTGTTCATAAGGTATAGATCTTACTGAGAATCCAAAAGACAATCCACTTCATAAATACGCCATTAAGTACAGTACAGCAAACCGTCTTTCTCGATTATAAGAGCAAGATAGATAGATAGATAGATAGATAGATAGATAGATAGATAGATAGATAGATAGATAGATAGATAGATAGAATAGAAACCAATTTCATGTTTAAATTAAAGAAATGTCCACACCAATGGATCTATTGCATCACTTTATGCACATTCAGCTCACTTGTTCACTTCTTATTTAATGTTCTTCCCACTTACCAAGTGAATTCATCACCATGCTATTCGCAAGTTATTAAACCGTACATCATAACTTACACCTTGTCCACCTACAACATGCCTTGCAAATGTTGCTGATTTCCTCAGACATCTTGGATAGTGGGTGGAAATCATTTTTTTTACTAATATTTATCTTCTCTCTCTCTCTCTCTCTCTCTCTCTCTCTCTCTCTCTCTCTCTCTCTCTCTCTTACACTCTTTCTCTCTCACTTTCTCTGTAATTACCAGAGACAATAACTTTGACACATTTCCCTGTAAAAAAATCCAAAGATGTTCACTTGAAACTCACATTTGTTAGCTAGCTGTTACAATCTACCATTTAACATTAAAGCTTTCAGGAGACAGTCATAGCTGATGTTATGTTGCAGATAATCATACTTCTACTGAACAATACAGTAGAAATAAAGTACATCATTCTGGTTATTTACCTTCTCCAAGCCTTCTGTGGTGTGCAGGTACACGCTGTCAAAACCTAAATCTCATTTGTTACATTGTTCAGTCATAAAAGAAATGCTTCCCAAAAAAGGTTTCAGTAACAACATCCGTGGCAACAAATCAATCCAGAAAAACAAATTACAGGTTCATATTATTGGTATAAGTTTGGTATGTTATACAGATGCTTATACTGTACCTTATGTTACTGTACAACTGACTGGCCACATAACCGGGATAAACATGGTCAAGGTGTCAGGTGTCATGTTCATGTAGCTTTATTGTCTGTTACTACAGTAGACATAGAAATTAAAAACACGTTCTTTTAGGAGAAATGTGCTGCATAAAACAACACAGAACTACATAAGGTCATGAGAAAAAAAGAAAAATATGAACCACAGTCAAGGTTGCTGTGAGATGTTTTATTATTTATGGAAGGAGTCTGCAGTGTCAGCACTTTATATCAGTCTGAGATATTGCTTCAAGTTTCCACTATGGTGGGATGTAGTCAAGTCCAAGGTTAAAACTAGACATGATGAAGGTCAACTCTTAAGGTTATACATCTGCTAGCATTCTTTGAAGTTTATTTTTTATCAAAAGTGATAAAATGAGTATTTCTGGAGGTGTGTGGGTCTTTAGACGTTGTTTGGAGATTGCTAGCGACTCAGTTGTTCAAACATCAGGTTCTACTATCTTGTGTGCCAGAATAGAGAAGAGCGAGATGCCATTTTAAACTCAAGATGGTGGGGCCAAGGTTGAGGATTGGATGTTCATGGTGCAGTGTGGGGTGTGAGGGGTCCGTTTTTGTTTTTTTTTGCTCTGTAGGCCAGTGCGAGAGAACAAATGAAAGCAAGACTGATCAAAATCTAGGCAAAAAAAAAAACCATAAACTCTAAATAAGTTCATTTCCCCACTGATTAGCCAATATTTTATAGAAGTAAACATTTCTACATTTTTACAAAATCTAGCTCAGGACAAAGACACTGTGTACCAAGACCAATTTCCAAGTATAATTCCATCCAGAAATGCACAGACCTGTGTCCTGCAGTCCTACAGAAAAGTCTTCAGGATAAAAAGCTTAGAATTTTCTACTTTCTCAGTTCCATTTGCTTGTCTAATTAACTGTAAGATAAAGATAAATGGACAAAACTATACATATTTTTGGTTTACCAAAGTGATTAGTGGATTTGATAGTAACTTGATTTCAGGTTGGGTCACATCAAATCATTCATTATTTTCCTATACATAACACAACATTATGTTTTAAACAATATAATCCTTATATAACTGAGTGTAGCCTGAAAAGGTTGTACAAAAATATGTTTGGCACAAATATTTATTTGCATCTTGTAACTTACTGCTCTCTTACCTGTCAGTTCAGATATTTTTTGTTGCAACAATTACATTTACAGGTTAATATATTTTTTTTTGCAAGAGTTTATTGTTATATGTCCAGGAAACAGTTATGGAATTCAGTGAATATTCAATACTCCCAGCAATTTCTTATATATCTCAGACATATCCTCATGGATGAGGGCTCACCAACTAAAACTCAACCCCAGCAAAACAGAACTGCTGGTCATCCCAGGTGATTCATCTCCAGATGACACTTCATGACTCTCTGCTCTCCCCTTCAGCCACTGCTCGTAACCTTGGGTTAACTATAGACAATGAACTGTCTTGTTTCCCACATGTCGCTAATGTTGCTCGTTCTTGTCAAAAAGGTGCTTGTTCAGTCTCTTGTCATTTCAAGACTGGACTACTGCAACTCTCTGCTGGCAGGTCTTCCCCTGAACGCTATTCGTCCACTAAAAATGATCCAAAACGCAGCTGCACGACTTGTGATCAATCAGCCCAAGTTTTTCCACCCCACCCCACTGCTGCGCTCACTTCACTGGCTTCCAGTAGCTGCACGTATCAGATTCAAAACACTGATGCTTGCCTACAAGGCCAAAAATGGACCAGCACCATCTTACCTCAGTGACCTCATCACATCCCGCACTGCACCACGCTGTCTGAGATCCTCCAGCACTGCTCGACTGGTACCACCTTCTCTCAGAATGAGAGGTAAGTACAATTCAAGGCACTTCTCTGTTCTGGCACCGAGGTGGTGGAATGAACTTCCCCTAGATGTCCGTACAGCAGAGTCCCTGATTATCTTTAAGCGACAACTGAAGACCTACCTCTTTCTAAAATACCTACATTAGCACTTTCCAAGTTTGTAGAATTCGAGTTATATTTATATTGAGTTTGTAATCTTGCGTACCAGTGTAAGATTTATTCACTACTAGAGATTTAAAGCACTTTTGTACTACGCTCTGGATAAGGGCGTCTGCTAAATGCCGCAAATGTAAATGTAATATAATGTAAACATTAAATGACATACATTTAAAGTACATTTATAATCTACAGTTATTTGTCTGTTCAATGTCTGTGGTTGTCTAACTTGTGTACCAGTTAAGAGTTTGATCGAAATTTAATTAAATAACATTGATATTAATTGTAATACATTTTAAATTCAGTAAAAATGTAAAGAATTGTTATTAGATTTTGTATTTCTCCAAAAATTCACCTGAAATATTTTGTCATGCCTCTTTGTAAAATTGTCAATGATGTTCTTCACTAGTTGGAGATTTTTTTCTGATCCAGTTCATCCCAAAGCAGTTCAATAGGATTTAGGTGTGGTGACTGGGCAGACCATTCTATTCCATTCCATAACACTCCAGCTGATTGTTTGTTCCCTAAATAACCCTTACAGAGCTTGGACTTATGCTTTGGTTATTGTCTTGTTGTGTGGTGGGTTGGTTACAGTAAGCCACAGTCCAAACATAATTGCATGGTATGGAAGGGAAGCCATTTTGTTTTCAGTTTTCCTTTCATAAGTATCCAACTTTCCCCACCCTAAAACAACCCCAAACCATTATGCGTCCACCGCAATGTTTGACTGTTGGGGTAAAGCAGTCTGCTAACATCTTCTCTCCTGTTCTTCTTACACAAATCTTACACATGTTCTTCTTTAGATACCAACACAAATGTCTGACCACAGAACAGTCTTTTAGTCATTCAATGTCCAATACTTGTATGTTTTTGCCTTTTAACTAGTTTGTTGAATACAAATGAAAGAAACATGCATGTGTCTCAAAAACCATGAAGGACTTGGTGTGTCCAGCAACAACAACAATTAAGGCAAAAGCTAAATTCTAAATTGTTTTCCTCCTGCCACCACTATTGTTCTTCCAGATCTAAAAAAATCTCCATAGCTTCAAGCCGAGTATAGACATCATTATTCTGCCTCCATCTCTGTCTTTTCATATCTGCCAAAAAGGAAATTGAAGCCTCAAGATCAATTTGGAGCCCACTGTCTGAATGTTATTGGCTTTCTGGCTCCCTTATTTTCTGCCATACTCAATTGCTAAAGGCAGTGACTCAGGTGTTACAGTCTATGAAGATTTCTAGTCTGTACTGTGGCTTTTTCACTTTCTCTCACTCTCCATTTCTCACTATGTGCGAACATATCACTATAATAGTTTTCTTCTTTCAGCCCAACCAAAAAAGACCTGTCCTAGATTGCATGAACTATGAAGAATTCCAGGAAAGTGAATCTGGGCCTTGTGGCTACCCGAGCCTCCCTTCGGGAACGATGGTAAGTCAGTGTAAGAGAAAGAGAAAGAGAGAGAGAGAGAAAGACAGAGAAAGAGGCTGAGAGCTACCACAGGGAATGAGAAGGTGACTGCAGAGATCATATTGATACCACTCAGATGCTCCTCTCGCACTCAAGCTTTTACGCCAATACAATTGTGGCCGGCGTGGGATCAGATTTTGTTCCAAGCATTTAGCAGTGCAATTGATTAGGTTTAAAAAAAGTGCGTGTTAGCAAAGCAATAGTCGGGAAGTGTTGCACAGCGCAGCTCCATTTTCGGTAGCGCAGTGGTGCAGATGGAAAAAATGACTTTGGATGACAGGAACACCACCAAAGACCTCCTAGAATAACACTTGATAGTCTGAATTCAAGACTTAAAGATGAACTCCAAATTATTTTATTTTTTTTCCTTTTACAAATGTTAGTATGACTCTATTTGGATCGTGTAGGTCTCAGACTATACTGTACATGGGAAGTGCACTAAGAGTCGATAGCCACTAGATGGCAATCTCTTTATTCTGTCAAACCTTTCAAAACGTTCTCAGGACTTTCTGTATACCTTTAATCATTGACTAAGATTATTTTTAAAGCCAGTTTACTTCTTATTAATGTTCTTTTTATTATGTATTAATAATACAATTGTAAAAAAAATTACCTATTTAATATATATGATGGCAGGTATGTATATCAGGTCACCAGAGCTGTATGTTTTGAGAGAATCCTTTACGCTGACCGTGTTTAAGTTTTAGCTCAAACAGCAGCACGTGGTCTCAGTATTAACTATGTTCTCAGCATCTTTTTTCAGTCCTAGATCACCTTTGGACAGGAACACTATGTCCCTTTAAACTTTAACTTGAGCTACAAAAAAGTAGTTGCATTCAAATGTACTTAAGTATCCAAAATACTATTATTTATAATAGTTATGATGTCCCAAGACTGTCACAAGACCCTTTGCTCAATAAACTCAGTATATGTGAAAAGACTCTAAAGTTACTCTGAGCACAACAATCTTTAAATAGTATGAAATGATTGAGTCAAATACTGATTAATATGAATGCAAATTATCCTGAGCCCAAAACCTTTTGTTCAACTATAAAAATAAATTGTGCAAAATAAGACCACGAGTGTCGTGGCAAGTTAGAATCAGGAGATTATTTGATCATTTATTCCGCTTAAAATGTTCTGCTGTTGAACTGATGCTGAACTGTATGTTGGTGCAGTAGATACCACCAGTCGGAAATCAAGAAAAGTTTAAAACAAAACTCGACCCTGATTGGTGACTTGCTTCGTTTTTGACCAGTTAAATTTTAATCTGCTCATAAACAAAAAGGAACGACTGATTTCTCAAAATGTAGTCGAGTAAAGAGTAAAATATTTGACTTTGAAATCTCATGAAGTCAAAGTCAAAGTCTCCACAAATGGAAATACTTAGGTAAAGAACAGCTATGTAAAAAAAAGCTACTTGAGTACAGTAACAAATCACATTTACTTCCTTACTGTACACCACTGCTTACATTTCTCACAGAGAAAAAATGCAGTCTGCTTTCTATTCGAAACACGTAAATAGCATAGTTGTGAGTCCAAATCCCACCACCACTATTGTAAGGTACCATAAAGGCATCTGCTAAATGCTGTAAATGTAAAACTTGTCCTTAAGAAGTTAAATGACAGCATATGCAGATTGACTCATTCATTCATTCTGTTTCTCCTGTGAAATATTATATCTATAATGCTGTATTATCTAAACAAACAAAATCGATTTACTCCTATAATAAATTGTATTTCAAACCTAAAAGAAACGTGTTCTAAAATCATTTTGCACTCTGTGATGTGCATAGCTCTAAGGGTACACAATGATGGTTTTATTTCAGCTAAAGCCTCGAATAAAAGCAAACAAGCTTTATTGCTGGCTGTAAAACGAAGAGTACGAAGAGATTCATGATTACAGAGAAGATTACAGAGTGTGAATCACTTAAATTATATTTATCTTTTCATATCTGCCAAAACGGAAATTGAAGCCTAGAGATCGATTTGTATCTTGTGGGTTTTGTCTATGTCCTTCTTCTGGCATTTAAAAAACCTTTCTTTAAAGCTCAGTGTGGTTTAATATGAAACACTTCTGTGCCAGGAACAAAAATAATGTGCCAGTTTCCTCTCCTCAGAAGTAGCTGATGCTGGATTATGCCATAAATCAGTCATTACATGTACACTTCAAGGCTTGAAGGTGTGTGTGAGTGAAGTAATGCTTGTATTTCGGAGGTGCCCGAATGTTTTCCTGTTAAAAGTCAAAAATCCAACTTGATTGAGTGCTGTGGCTAAAAAGGGCATGTTGAATTATGCTTGCTTTATCACATTACAATTAAAGTTGCCATGACTCCCCTAATTTATGATTTCATAATATTTAGAAAAAAATAAACAGAAAACATGTCTCCATAATCTGCTTAAATAATGCAATTATATTTTCAAGTTTTTTTAATTAAATAAAAACATAAACATAATTCTATGTATAGAACAAGTTAAGTCACGTCAAGTTTATTTCTATAGCGCTTTTCACAACAGACATTGTCTCAAAGCAGCTTTACACAAATCAACAGTCATGGTGAATGGTGTGTATTTATCCCTGATGAGCAGCCGTGGCGACTGTGGCAAGTAAAAACTCCCTTAGATGTTATGAGGAAGAAACCTTGAGAGGAACCAGACTCAAAAAGGGAACCCATCCTCATTTGGGTGACATCAAGAGTGTGATTATAAATCTTTTAACAATACAGAACACTGGAGAGTGAGAACTAACATGATTACTGGAGTGTAAGATTATAAGTGATGTTCTTTCTGCAGTCTTATACAGTCATTATGGTTAGTAGCTCCTAGTTTTATGAGCTCAGCATTTGGGATCATCACAGACCCATCATCAACAATACAACATAAGAACATATAAGAACAATAGAGTTCAATGCCTAATACAGTCATATGTTTGTAATATCCATGACATCTAATGAAAGACAGTGAGATGGTCCATATTTGTTTGTAGTTTTTTCAAATCATGATATACTTATGATATTATACTTCTTCAAGTTTATCAGACTGTAAGTCTGCCCATAGAGGTACTGACAAAGTGAATGCTGCCTAAATACCAACAAAAAAATATTTTAATAATAAATGAAAATCTGCATCAGTGTTTTTTTCCCCATTTTGTTCTCTTTTCTCATACATGGCATAAACAAAGGTCATCCCTTAGCCCTAGTTTGGGCATTTCTGCTCTGTGTGTTTTTGTCCATAAATTCCTGTAAAGCAGAGAGAGCAAAGAGCAACATGATTACACCATCCAAATGCACAAAACATTAACAACAACTTTTACAAACAGATCTGGACCAGTGTCTGTGTTTCTTTTGGCCAGAAGCCATGCTGAATGTTCTTTAAAAAAATAACAGATAGATAGATAGATAGATAGATAGATAGATAGATAAAGATAGATAGATAGATAGACAGATAGATAGATAGATAGATAGATAGATAGATAGATAGATAGATAGATAGATAGATAGATAGATAGATAGAAATAAAGATTTATTATTTATATATTTATATGACTGATGTCTAATAGTGATAACGACGATCTAAGTCTCACACCAGTCACAGGACAGAGATACAGTGTGCTTTATCTTTAGTGTGCATTATTATTTCAGATATTGTGAAACTTGCATTATGTGTTAGCTTCAAAACTTCACAAAAAAAAAAAAGCCGTTCTGTGTTTCCTCACACGTTACAGCCTTTTACACACAGGAAAATAAAGATAAGTAAAGATGAATGTACTGATGCATCCAGTTCTGCCCTTCACTGCCTTTCTGTAGGCCATGTGCGATAAGCCTATTACAACAGACCATTGTGGTAATTGTGCAGCACATCAAGATCAGATCTTAACTGTGTTTTACCCTGAAAAATTATTTAGCTTGGTGAAAAAGTCTCTGGTTGTTGCTTCAATGGCTACACGCCCAGCAAAGCTAACCTTAGGCCATCTAGATAACTTAAGGATTTTCTTTCAGTACAATTGAGCATTGAAGTATATAAAAAAAAAGAAAAGAACAAGAAAGCAGCTTTTTGAAGTAAAGGGGTTGAGATGTGCCAAGGCAAAGAAATGACTATTAATGACCAGGAGACTAAGAATGTTTTTTCATGATTGCAAAACGCGAATGTCTATCTATTACAAGATTGTATTCAGATTAAATACCTTCTCATATTGCATTCAAGTGTCCTGTTCTTCTTACACTGCCAATCTAACACGCTCCTATCGAGTTCTCCTTTACAACATCAGCAGAACTGGTATGTTTCTGTTCACACAGGCCACTCAGGTGCTTGTTCAGTCCCTGCTCATTGCAAAAAGACTGAAAAACTGCATCATGTTCCTAGCAGGTCTGGACATTGAGCCTCTTTAACTGAATCAGAATGAGTCATAGGAGTTGTTTTCTACCTTCCTAGGCTCTCCCACACCACCCCCTATCTCCACTGGCTTCCTGTAGCTACCAGCATCAGATTTAAAACACTGATGCGTGCCTACAAAGCCACAAATGGACCAGCACCCCTTAAAATCAGAGCACTTATCTCACCACATACTGCACTCTCTGATCCTCAACCAATACTCAGCTGGTCTCACCATCTCTCTGGGTACCAGGAAGACATGCCTCCAGGCTCTTCTCTGTTCTGGCACCAAGTCGGTGGAACAAATATTCACTTGATATCTAAACATGTGAATCTCTAGTAGTCTTCCTACAATGTCTACAGAGTTTTAGACTGATGTATTCTTAGTCTGGGTACTAAGAATACATACAATACTACTAGCCAGTTTAAGAATATATTTATTGATAAAGACTACAGGTCTACAGAGAGTAACCACTTCTTCATTCACCCTTTCACAGTGAATTACCTTATTAACATGAGCAATTATTTTGCTAATTTACCATAGCCACCAGTTTCATAATAAACATACATAACACAATAAGACTCCATTCATATTGCTGAGATAAAACCTGTCCTTGGATTGTATAACGAGTCTTCAAATAACCATTTGCTAATTTATATGTGAGAAAAATCCCAATACAAATACATTCACATTCATAAAGTCCCCTTCTACATCGCTTCTCAATTTCCCACTAATGGCCTTCTAATTACAATAATGGAGATTTAATAGAATATCGAATTTTAACTCTAGCAGTGTAAACAGGCCAGAGGATCATTTATCATTTGGACAGCGTTTGATAATTAAAGTTAATGTCTCACAGCTGTGAAAATTTCGATCGTTGTTTGAAAAGTCCTTTCACCTCTGTGGAATATTTTACATGACAATTCATTACTTTGAATAAGTTAAACCTCACTGTACATCTCAAAGCCAAGTTAGAGTAAATGTGCCATCTGTGCAACTCAGTAAAAACATTGAAATTTGCATTTTGCAAGAGATATATGGACAAACGTATTGGGGACACCTGATTTTCTAGCAATATGTGGTTCTTCCCCAAACTATTACCACAATGTTGGCAGCACACAATTACATATGTATTTGGAGGTGTAAGCATTTTAAAATTCACTTGATCTTGGAGACCCAAAACTGTTCCAGCATGACAATTCAATTAGGATATTTACATGGTTTAGAGAGGAACATCTTTAGTGGCTTGCTATAGAGTTCTGACCTCAACCCTACTAAACACTCCTCATGTAGTGTGAGGAGTACTGCACCCCAGTACCCCATACCTGACTTTACTAACAATCTTGCGTCGGAATGAGCACAAATCTCTACAAGCACACTCCAAAATCTAGTGGAACATCTTGACAGAGTAGTCGAAGGGGATTATAACTGCAAATAGAAACTAAATGTGTAATTGGATGTTTAAAAAGCACATACCAATCTCATAATCAAGGTTTCTCAAACTTTTTTCAATATAGTGTAAATGTTTAAAAATATATTAACTTGCAATACAGATGCCTTATTTGCTTTGAGGATGTTGATGGAGAAGTATAGAGAAGGACAGAAGGAATTGCATTGTGTATTTAGAGAAAGCGTATTACAGAGTGCCAAGAGAGGAGTTGTGTGTATTGTATTAGAAAGTCTGGTGTGTCAGAGAAGTATGCGAGGGTGGTGTAGGACATTTATAAGGACAGTGTGACAGCAGTGAAGTGTGCAATAGGAAAGACAGACTGGTTCAGGGTGAAGGTTGAACTGCATCAAGTATTATCCCTGAGCCCTTTCCTGTTTGCAGTGGTGATGGATAGGTTGACGGACGAGGTCAGACAGGAGTCTCCCTGGACTATTTGCAGATGATATTGTGATTTGTTGTGAGAGTAGTGAGCAGGTTGAGGAGAGTCTGGAGAGGTGGAGATATGCGCTGGAGAGAAGGGGAATGAAAGTCAGCAGGAGTAAGACAGAGTACATGTGCGTAAATGAGAGGGAGGGCAGTGGAGTGGTGCGGTTGCAGGGAGAAGAGGTGGTTAAGGTGGTGGAGTTCAAGTACCTAGGGTCAACAGTGCAAAGTAATGAAAAGTGTGTTAGAGAAGTGAAGAAAAGAGTGCAGGCAGGGTGGAGTGGGTGGAGAAGAGTGACAGGAGTGATTTGTGATAGAAGAGTATCTTCAAGAATGAAAGGGGAAGTTTATAGGACTGACTGTGGTGAGATATGTGATGTTGTATGGATTAGAGACAGTGGTATTGAGTAAAAGACAGGAGGTGGAGCTGGAGGTAGCAGAGCTGAAGATGTTAAGGTTTTTGTTGGGAGTGACGACGATGGACAGGATTAGAAATGAGTTTATTAGAGGGACAGCGCATGTAGGACGTTTTGGTGACAGGGTGAGGTAGGCGAGATTGAGATGGTTTGGACATGTGCAGAGGAGGGACATGGGGTGTACTGGTAGAAGAATGCTGAGGATGGAGCCACCAGGTAGGAGGAAAAGAGGAAGACCAAGGAGGAGGTTAACGGATGTGGTAAAGGAAGACATGCAGGTAGTTGGTGTGAAAGAGGCAGATGTAGAGGACAGGGTGGTATGGAGACGGATGATCCGCTGTGGCGACCCCTAATGAGAGCAGCCGAAAGAAAAAGAAGAAGAAGTTTAAAATATATTAACTTTGTTTTGTCAATGTGTTTCTTATGTGTCAGGTCAAGATCCAGATCGGGTGTTTGTATATACCCCATGGTGGTGTAAAAGTTTTAGTGTGTTTTTTATAACAGCGCTTCAGAACGTCCTGGAACCCAACCCATTTTTAAATGATTTTACGATTGACGTCAGACTACACACTATTACACACAATAACACAAAAGGTTAAAGAGGTCAGTGTTGCATTTACACATTTCTGTTTGTGTTTAAGGTTTATTTTATTATGTCTGAGAAAGTCAAATGGACCCGAGATCAGTAACCAGATAACAGTGGGAGGCAGTCAGCTGATTGAAGGGGTGGAAAATTGGATAGGTAGAACAGATGCTACACCTCCTTCCACAACCAATCAGCATGATCACAGGCTTATGAACCAAAGCTATATCAGCTCCAGCTTTCCATAATAACATATACTTTTTTAAAACACCACTTTTCACGTGCATTTAGAGCGCATTTCTTACTGGAATTCAGGGGCTTTTCAACAGAGAGATTTCTAGACAAGCATTCAGCCAGCATACAGTAAGGATTATGTTAAAGATGTTAAATGATAGTCTATAAGTATATATGATCAATAGAAGTGATTTGTTGTAACATTATAAAGAAAATCTTATTTCTCTTTTTAGATTGAAGTTAAATGGCAGTCATGGCTCCAATTTTACACACTGGATATATAGAGTAAGGGATTGCTTTTTCGCTTCTATTGTATTTTTTGGCATATAACTTCACTGTTCATCATGACATTTGACTAATTTCTGAACAAGAATGAGTCAAAATTGATAATTAGCTAGCTAGGTACAAATATACATACATACATACATACAGAATGATATCTTTAAATATTTTAAATATAGGTACATTTATCAAATTGAATAAATAATTTAAAACATTAGTTGTCCATTTTCTTTTCGTTGAACTCATTTTAAGCTTTAAAAAATTTTTTATTGGGGGATCATTTTGCTCCTTTAAAAAAAAATAAATAAATTGTAAATTTACACTTGAATGTTTCGAAATAGATTTAATGCTAGCTTGCTGTAATCTTGTAATATAAAATTTTAGATATAAGTTAAGAAGATGATAATGCGACCATTAACCATGTCGTTTAAAGATTTACATCTCTACATCTCTCTTTTCCTCACAGACAGAAGCAGTATGTTAATAACCCTCACCTGGATAACATGGAAGAGGACATACTTTACCACTTTAACCTGGGCACAAAGACCCACAATCTGCCTGCCATGTTTGGTGACATTAAGGTGTGTAAAAAGGAAAAAGAAATAAAAGGAAAAGAAGAAGAGAGTAGAGAAATTTAGGCTGCACTGTTTTTTTTATGCAGAGTGCTAATTTGCATGTCATCTCAAAGCTTCCAGAAATTTCCATAGTGCTCCAAGTCCTCCTCTTCATGATATCTGCAGCCATTTTAAACCTTTCGAATTCAATCTTTAGAAACAAAAAACACACTGTTTCATTTTGTTGGTTGTATTTTCGCAGTATTATTTTGTTTTTGTTTTTTTTGCTACCATATTTTATTGTGTGCAATACTTTCAAACACCAGCAACATTTCACACTCCAATGTTACTTGCTCAAAATAGTAATGTATATCCCTGTGTCTATATGGTGTTGTGTAGTTTGTGTGTGTCGGAGGCAGTGCCAACCGAATGAGATCTTTTGCTCAGTTCATCCATCAGCAGCTGGAGCTTCCAGGTAATGCTGATGATATCCGCGATATCTGTGAGGGGACTGACCGCTACTCCATGTACAAAGCTGGGCCTGTGCTATCCATCAGTGTGAGTGTGTGTGGAGTAGTAGCAGTAGAAATAGTAGTATTAATAGTTATAATAGTAATAGCAGTAGTAAATATTATTATTAGTAGTTGTTGTAATAGTGTTTGAAGTTAATAGTCTTAGTATTAGCATTAATAGTACTAGTAAAACAGTAGTAAGTAAAGTTCTAGAAATAGTAGTGGTATTTCTAGTTGTAATTATATTAGGATTTATAACATTTAAATTCCCTAAAACAAAATGTAAGCATTGACAGATTATATTTCTTTATCTTTCCCCAGCATGGTATGGGTGTCCCATCCATCTCCATAATGTTGCACGAACTCATCAAGCTCCTGTACCACGCTCACTGTAGTGATGTTATGGTGTTTCGCATCGGCACCTCAGGAGGCATTGGTACCTCTAAGCTTTACATTCCCATTTCCTTTTTACAACCTAGTTCCTACATTTAAATCATTACTGTGATAATACTAATCATGCATAACCATAAACATTTATTTAACAAAAGCAAACGTTTTTCTGTGCAAGAACATCTGTATGTTGAAATAGACTTATTTTTAATCAGAGCTTAACATTACTTCTTACCCTTTTCTGTATGTGTGTGTGTTAAGGTCTTCCTCCTGGCACGGTGGTGATCACTGATAAAGCGGTGGACTCTTTCTTCAGGCCGCAGTTTGAGCAGGTGGTTCTTGGTAAAGTGATTACCAGGAGCACAGAGCTGGATAAAGGCATGGCAGAAGAGCTCTTGCAGTGTTCCACTAAACTGCCCAACTGTCCCACAGTTATCGGGAACACCATGTGCACACACGACTTCTATGAAGGTGAACCAACCTGGATTAAGACCATGAACGTTTTACTGTTATACACTTTCATTATATAGAGCCATATAGAGCCTTGACAATTACACATAATGCACTTGAGTGCAAAAGTTTGCATACCTTCTGGACACACTGAAGAGATATAACAAAAAAATGTGAAAATGATAAGAGAGATATTACTTTAAATCAATTTCTTAAGATAAGATTGAATTGCACTAAGAGGATCATGGCCCAGATATTAAATTAAATTAAATTAATTTTTATTCGTATTTAAACTATGAACATTGTCTCAAAGCAGCTTTACACAGATAATGCGGTGATAAAGAATAAGATGGTGTAAGTTTGCCCCTGATGAGAAATTAGGTGGCGAATATATTCAAGACATATTCAAGTCTTTATTTAGATTTTACCAGCAAGAACATTTTCTGTCCATATTTTGTATTTGTTATATTTTATACAATATGAAAGAATATTGTCAATAAACTGTAAAATAGAACTATATTAAAAACATTTTTACCCTTAAAGGAGATGCACTCTAAGTCAAAAAAATAAGGGAAGGTTATGTGTATTCAGAGTCTGACTATGCACATGTTTGTTTAGTTATAATTCCTTCACAATTTCAGAATCCTCACTATAGATGTGTAATTTCACTTTAGAAATATACAGAATATTTTACATTTGTATTAGATATGATGTCATTCCAGGTATGCTTGATAACACAATCTGTTTTATGGTACTTCATAATTGTCTTGTTCTGCCACAGGCCAGGGCAGACTGGACGGTGCTCTGTGCTCCTTTTCCACTGAGGAAAAGCTGGAGTATCTGAAGAAGGCCCATGAGGCTGGCATCAAGAACATTGAAATGGAGTCCACTGTCTTTGCTGCCATGTGTCGCATCTGCAACCTAAAAGGTACACTGCAAACTGTTCGGCTTTCAAACATTTGTAACTGCTTGGGTTCTTTTTTTGACTTTATGACATTCCCAAATGGCCATTTAATCCTCAATTAAAGTTCATAATCACTAGCAATTACTATCTTGTGGGATGTTTTTCCAAACGGTTACACATGTCGAGCTTTGATGTGTCAAACTACAGTTATAGCTAAGTATTGTAATCTAATGTTTTAATAACCTTTAAATGCGCAAACAACCCATTTACTAAGTCGCTGAATCTACTGTGAACGAGTCACAGATGACATTTAGGCAAGCCTGACGCACTGGGAAGCCTTTAATCACAACATTTCAGTGCAATTTAGGGATTTAAATAACCACCACATGCTCAGCACACTGCCCTCCCAAAATAAAAACTTCTTTTAGAACCTAAATGGATAAATCCTTTACAAGTCAAAGCATGCAGCCTCAGATAAATCTGCTTGACATGATACCTTTTATACCAACGTCTATTTTCTTACACATTATACTTATTATGCTCTCAGGACATTCACAGAGTATTAATCGGATGTGTTTGTGCAGCTGCAGTGATCTGTGTAACTCTACTGAACCGGTTGGAAGGGGACCAGATCTCCACGCCCCATGACGTGCTGGTAGAATACCAGCAGAGACCTCAGTACCTGGTGGCTCATTTCATCAAAAAACACTTAACACTTCTCTGAACACATTATTGTTGGTGTGTCTTATGTTTTAATTCCAGATTTTAGAACTATTTCTCCACCCTGAATCTCTATCTCCTGTCTTTGTAGCTTTCGTCTGATGATCAAGGTGATCACTGACAGCCATTTTAACACTGAAAAAAATACTCTAGCTATTATAGACAAAAATAATTGGGACTGTTTATCATCAGTTATAGGCAGTTCAGTAAAAAGGTGTGATTACAAACTACACTCTTCAGACAATTAATATTTTAGGATAAGTGAAAGAATTTGATTAAAGTTGCTCTGATAACCAGAACAAAGAAGCAAACCTGAGCATAACCATAAGCAAAAGCAAAAGCATAGAAACGCGAGATAAAGAGTACTGTAAAAGATAAGACTATATGCAAGTGCTAATCAAGGTGACAAGGAGCAGGACAGGTGAGGGTGCAGTCCAGAGACATAAACCTGATCGTAACAGACACGGAGACAGACACATTAATAAAGACAAATAGATATAAATTGATAGATAGATGGATGGATAACCAGACAGATGGACAGACAAATAAACAGGTTGGCCCATGGCAAAAAGTTGCAGTGATGGTGCAGTGATTATCCAGTTGGTTAAAGAAGCATATTGCACATGAGTAAGATATTCCAAGACAAAGACTAATACAACCATGATAACACAATTTAACATAACCAATGACCAAATTCATGTATTTGAATAAGCGAATCCATTCCTGGAAATATTTACTGAACTGTTACTGTATTAAAAGGTGTGTTCTGTGATCGCATATACGTGCTAGATTTGCAGTAGACCAGGTTGAAAAAATAATGCATTCTAAAAAAGGGTTAAAAGAAATATGTGCAATGTTTGATTTAGTGAAAAACATAACAGCTACAAAAGCCTGTATATAATGTTCATAAGGAATATTTGTCAATGCTGTGGTTTGATTACTGTACATATGTTGTAGATATGTTCAATGTTACTGTATATTTGTATTCTCATTGCACAAAGTACTTGAGTTTGAATCCTAATGATTTTTTCAAGGTGCTAAATGTCTTTCCAAAGGTGCAGAATCGAATGTCTGTAATAAAGTGTTTCTTACTGCTTGTGTAAATAAATGTACTGTCCAAAATATCTACTTCTTTGAAGAAGTCGTTCTTATCGTGCTTTTTTTTTAACTGGATCTCTGCAAATCAAATCTATATCCTTCCCCATATGCACTGACACACTAAAGCACATCAAACACTAATGCTGTTGGTTGGTAGGTTGGTTTCAAACCTCGTGCCTTGTTTTATTCAGCGTAATAACATTGAAACGCTTCCTAAGTATAAAGTATTTCAATCAGGTGGTTTATTAGATAATGACCAGATCAACTGCCATGTTCAAGGTGCCTTCAGACTGAACTCATCAGTCTTCAAAGAAGAAGTCCAGATCATTATATCTGTGTGGTACTTGAGTACAAATATAAACTTAACTACAGTATAACTCCAGTAACAAACTATTATTTTTTTTCCTTTTTTAAATATACTTAAGTATCAAAAGTGAAAGTATTCTTCTACTGAATAAGAACTATATTTGAAAGACTGTGACTATGGGGGACACTGAATTGCATCAGATACATGGTGTGATGAGAGATGCCAATATTCACACACTTTCACCAGAACCATTGGGTTACACTTGGGGTTTCACGACAGCTTGATATTTGACACAATATTATGTATGATGAGATAGAAGGTAAAATATTACACTCAAATGTGAAGTCCTGATCAATTGGATTTAAAAACCTGCAGTCATACTACATCAAAGACTGGACACTTATCCCGATTCAAAACCATCCTCTCTTAGACACACATTATTGGACCTACAAGTGTAACCTTCATTTCAGCAGTATTGTTGTTCAGATTTAACTGAATTATAAATTCACATTTAAAATAGAATATTACATCGTTTTGGTAAAGCATTATATTTCCAGTATTATGCAGTATGTGGAAAAATTATTATTCTTCCTTTTCCTTTTTATTCAAGTTTCTGCCTGGAATAAAAATCATGTCGCTCTGCTGTGGAACAGAATGTCCTGTTCCCGTTCTTGTTTTTTTCCCCACGTAAGTTGTCATGAGAGAGAGATATAAAAAGGTTAGGACTTAAAGGCGGTGGATTCTGTGTCCCGTCGCGGTGGTTTCAGCGGTGGGATTTCAGAAAGCAGTGCTCTTGCGTAATGTGTTTGATGAAGACCTGCGTTCCTAAGCGCCTGCTCTACACGCACCCGAGGGTCCGACACGATCTGTAACAGACACACAAACACACACAGAAATAAAACACTTACTCACTCACATGAATGTGTTCAAATAAAATACCAAATACCTAAACTTTAAGTGTATTTAAATAAAGTACTAAATACAGCAGCTACAACATGTACCAAAATAAACTATTGTAATGTTTTATTTAAAAAATAATAAAAAATACTTTGACAAGGGAGCAGAACATTTCTTCTTAAACATGCCATCAGTTGGCCTGTTTGATCTGTTCTTCACCATCACACTCTCGGTCGATTAAGTAAACAATGTCTGATAGCAACATCTTTTCTCTGAGTCACACAATAAATCTGACATATGCAACAAGTGAATAGATCAAATATCCTAATTTAGTTACTTGGTGTTTGGTATTGAAGGGCTACTTTGCATCGGGAACACCGACTCGATGACTAACAAGTCATTCATAAGAAGAAACTAATGGCACCTACATTCAACAGGTTTCTTGCCTTCAAAATGTTCTTCCATTTAAAACAATTCTCTTTTCTGATATCAACAAGTCTGGGCAAAGTATTGAGTCGGCACTAATCAGAGGCTGCATTTTTATGATGTCATCATGTCGACTTCTTACAAATTTTACAGTATTTAAAAACCTCAAAAACACAAACCACTGAGGTTTTTTGATGAAAATATGAAGCCATTTTCATCAAATCCTATCAAATACAAATGACAAAATCCTATTTTATATTTGAAATAAGTACTGCCCATCCCTGAATGTTTTAATAAATGAATAAGGAATACAACACTTGGATGTGTGAAGCCGTGGTACTGTTTTTACCCTGAAGTGATGATCATTTCATAACAGCACATTTTGAAGAGTTTCAAAATAGGAAAAGAAAACATTTGTTTGGTGTGTGTGTGTGTGTGTGAGTGTGTGTGTGTGTGTGTGTGTGTGTGTGTGTGTGTGTAAAGCAGTTATATCAGTTACAACAGTTCAAGAATGGCGTTTTCTCCATTCTAACTTTTGTTTATTCCTCACAATTCTTAAAAACAATGTTATATTAACCCTATCTGAATGACCTGCACCCTGACTCTCAAATAGAATAAGGGAAATTAAATAAAATGATTCAATGCTTTTTTAAATCCTGATTTTAAAATTAGTCACTTATCTTGGTAACTGATCTTGATTCTGAAGGCATGGTCCTGAAAAGTCCATATTATGAAACACAGGCAGTGTTGTGAAGTTATAACACACTTTATCATGACGGAGAAATGTTGAATCATTGTTTGGCCTTGTCCCATTGCTCTGTGTCAATATTCCAGTAAGGTAGACAACTTAACTGTGGACAAACACTGTCTAAAACCAGATGTGTCCAGGGGAGGGTGTAGGTAATGTTATTATTAGGATTAGTAATAGTAGTTTTGTTGTTATAATTATTACTGTCATTATTATAAAGTATTTAAAAATGACATTTATAAATTAATTCTTCTTCTTCTTCTTTCAGCTTCTCCCATTAGGGGTCTCTATACCCCCCGTCCTCTTTCCCACCAACTACCTGCACATCTCTAAACCATACAACATCGCAGTTCTCGCCACAGTCCTATAAATCTTCCCTTTCTCTCGCAGATACTCTTCTATTACAAATCCATTAATTCATTTGTGAATAATTATTTTAAGTGTATATTTATATTGTGAATTATATAAGAATTATTTATATTATATATATATAAAAAGCCATTGCACCCTTAATATAAGGTAAATCAGAGCCCTAAAATTCAGAGCCTTAAACACCCTGGAAGCTGAACATTTCAAACTGGAATGAAAAGAAACTGTTTATTTACAGTAAATGAGCTCGGTGTTAAAAAAACAAGTGAAATGAGTCAGCATTTAGAGTTCATCACACATACTCGGAATCAAAGTTCAGTATATTAGTATTTTCATCCTGGGTGCATGACAGCGTGTGTTTGTTTACAGTGCAACAGAACCCACACGTGAGCAAAGGGCCTTCTATTTACCGTCCTTTAATCCTTTATCTCGACCTGATATATACTCTTGTGTCACGTTTGTGTGTGTGTGTGTGTCGTACCTGTGTGTCTGTATAGGTGTTTATATGATAAAGTGGTCTCTGAAGAATGAATTCCTCTTTGTCAGGCTGTTGGTGGGTTCTCCAGGATTCAGTATGTCCCATCATCCTCTCTGGGTCTGCATCCGCAACAATGGCAACCTGTACCAAACAAATAAAATTGACCTAACTAAATCCAATGTGTGTGTGTGTGTGTGTGTGTGTGTGTGTGTGTGTGAGTGTGTGTGTGTGTGTGTGTGCGCGCGTGTGTGTGTGTGTGTGTGTGTGTGTGTATCTTTTTTCTTTTCTGCTGTAACAGACAAATTTCCCCACTGTGGGACGAATAAAGGTATGTCTTGTCTTGTCTTGTCTTGTCTTGGAAAGCATGACAAACAATCCAAGCAGTGCTATTCCTATTTGGCCAGTGGATTCTGGTAAGCACAACCCCAACTCCAAAAAAAGTTGGGGCGCTGGCAAAAAGTATGATGTGCACATCCTATAAACTCATATTATATTCACAGTAAAACATAGAAAGCCTATCAAATATTTAAAATGAGGAAATCTACCTTTTAAGGAAAAAATAAGGTCATTCTGAATATGGTGGCTGGAACACATATCAAATAATTTAGGACGAGGTCATGTTTACCTCTGTGTCACATCCACTCTTCTTATAACTACAGTCTTTACATGTCTGGAAACTGTGTAGACTAGTTGCTTAGTTTTGGGAGAGGAAGAATGTGGTGCTATTCGAGCTTGATACAGGAAACTTTAACAGTCCTGGGTCTTTTTTGTCACATTTTTTGTTTCATGCACCAAAAGTATTTCAAATGGTAAGCAGACCAGTTCAGCACCTGGACTTGCCTAATATGGAGCCATGCTATTCTAATAGATTCAGTAAGTGGTTTAGCAATGTCTTGCTGAAATAAGGAAGGCCTTCCCTAAAAGGGTATTGTTTGGATGGAACCATAGGTTGCTCTTAATCTGTATATACCTTTCAGCATTAATGGTGCCGTTCCAAATATGAAAACTGGCCATTCCATAGGCACTAATGCACTCCTATACATTCAGAGATTTAGGCTTTTGAACTGAGCAGACCAAAGATCATGAGCATCCAACAGTGATTTTCACACTCATCCTTTTTTCACCTAGAGTCTTTTGCAGATTATTGGAATATTTTAATTCTATTGTGTACTGTAGATAATGAGATATTCAAAAAAATTTTATTTGATCTTAAGGAAAATTATTCTGAATGAAATTGTTTTGCAGTTTGTAGACAGTTTTTTGCAGATTGGGTAAACCTTTGCATACCCAATTGTGTTACTGACCTGGTGTCAATTAACTTACTTAGTTGTTATTTACTTTTCCAACTTATTTGGAATTGGGGCAGTATGTTAACAAATCACAGTACACAGACTTTAGTGCTACTTAAAGTCGTTGCTTTGCCTATTTAGTGTATTTGATGACTAAGTACAGGCCATTCTATTTTAGGAAATTGATTCCGAGTCACCTCAAAGTAGACCTTTCACCCACACTGGACCACCAGTTTGCCTACTGCCTCAACAGGTAGACTGAGGATTTAATTTCCACTGCTCTTCATTCAAACCTCTCCCACCTTTATAACAACACCACATACAAAAGAATGATGTTTATTAGTCTTAGCTGTAAATTAACAGTCATACCCACAAATCTGATCATTAAGCTCAGTATCTCATTATCTCCATATGTAGTTGCATTCTGTAAATTGGGGAAACATGTCCTTAACCCTCATCCTGAACACCGGCGTCCCACAGGGCTGTGTTCTGAGCCCACTGCTTTATTCCCTGTTCACCCATCACTGTGTGCCTCTGCATAGCTCTAACATCTTTATCAAGCACTAAGATAACACTAGAGTGGTTGCACAGATGAGCAACAAAGATTAATTGGCCTAAAGGGAGGAGATCCAAAGCCTGGCACCATGGTACCAGGCACCAACCCTCCCCTGCTCAGTTGTAAGTCGCTCTGGATAAGGGCGTCTGCCAAATGCCGCAAATGTAAATGTAAATGTAATGGTGTTCTACCAATAATCTCACCCTGAATGCCGTAAAGACATCCAACAGCAGCAAATGCTACCCTTTCTACATCAATAGAACTGAAGAAGAGCATGTTTCCAGATTTAAGTTCCTGGTTCAGTGTCTGAAGAGCTGTGCTGGCACCAGAACACTTCAACTGGTTAGGGGATGCAAGTGTTTTTTAAAGTATTTCTTTATGAGATTAAGGAAAGTGTATCTGTTCCTGAAAACTTCTAGCTAGCTTTTTCCTCTGCACCATGGGAGACTAACTCCATCACATTATAGTATGGCAGCTCCATGGTGTGTAAACAGAAAGCTCTGCAAAAGATGGTAAAATCTGCCTAATGAATCACTGGCACCCAAATGCATGCCATTGATCACCTTCACAACAGTAGGTTTCTGTTTAATGTCCTATCACCCAGAAAGAAATACAGGAACCTACTGACGTCTTCACTACACCATTAGGACACTGATGTCCATTGATGCTGCACTGTCTGTAATCATCATGCAGTTACACATACTGTAAACATTTCTCTATAATTATAACTGTGTTTAATTGTACATTTATAGAATATCCGAGTTTATCTTACAAATCTGTAAACCATACCATAAATTATCTTGGGCACTGATGTACAGATATATTTTATATATATATTTTTTATATATATTATGCCTTACACACATTTTTACATATTCAAAATATTCATTTCTACATAATTCTTTAAATACATGTATATTATATAAAGATACTTGCTGTGAGCTTCTGTGCCTATTTTCACTGCCCAGAGCCTTTTCTACATATATTTACATATTTTACTTTTTAATTTGCACAATGTTATTATTTGCACCTCTGGTAGATGCTAAAGTGCTTTTCGTTGCTGTGGACCTGATTAATTTATTTACAAAAATTAATGCATTTATCTTTGTAGCCCTACAATCTACCACATGGGGGCAGTAATGCTTCAAAATCCTTCATCTGAGGGTCAGGCTTTATTGTTGGAAATGTAAAATGCTAAACATAGAAAACGCGCGTGTGTGTGTGTGTGTGTACCTGATTGCGTAGTGTCTGAAGTCTCTCCTCTCGCTCCTCATCCTCTCTTTGCTTGAGTCTCTCTTTAGCTTGTTGCTCCTGCTTGCGATGCTGAAGCAAGTTCTCTCTGAACTGCACCCTACACACACACACACACACACACACACACACACACACACACACACACACACACACACACACACACAAACACAAGCATATTTAACCCACAGATTTAACTTCAAATATATTGCGAGTTTAAAACCAACATGACAGTCTATCGCTCTCTCTCTCTCTCTCGCTTTTTCTGTCTCTATCTATCTTTCTTAGTCTCTTCCAGTTCCTGCTTGTGTTAATACCATCTCCCGTGTTCACACACTGTTTCCCTCTGTCATGCCTCTTTCATATCCTGCTCTCTTCACCACTTTTCTCTTATTCTCTTACTTATTTTTAATCTCTTCACTTTTTTAACCAATTTTCTCTCTCTCTTTCTCTTCTTCACTCATCCCATTGACCTCTAACTGTTCTGGATATAAGCTCAGCAGAGCTAAAGCTTGAATGCGATTTATCACACTCCATAATAACTACCATAATCATTGAAGTCACACTCAGGTATATATAAATAGAGCCATTTCTTAATGACAAATAGTAAGACGATGGATGGATAGATGGATGGATGGATGGATGGATAGATAGATAGATAGATAGATAGATAGATAGATAGATAGATAGATAGATAGATAGATAGATAGATAAATAGATAGATAGATAGAGATAGTATATAAAGAAGTATGTAAGTATATACAGAAGAAACAGTTATAGATATGTGAATACAGATACAATGATGATGTGATATAGTAGTGCAGTGTTTTCGTGTAAACATTGTGTACATTTCTGATACACTAGCAGACTCAAAGTGACGGTGCAAACATGTTTAGAGTGAACATGGCATGAAAGTGGCAGTGTGGCAGGATGATTGCGAATAGCGGATTTTGTTCAAGTTTAAATCTCAATCAATGAGCTAATCCTCAATCTGGCTCAATGCAGTGTGATTTCTGCTGGAAAAAAAAACTACCTCCGGTACTGCTCCTTTCTACAGCTGAACTGAATGAGTCTTCTGCTGTTTCATCAGTAGGTCAATGAGCAGATGCTGTTTATTGTTCAGAATGGCTGTGAGTTTACTGATTGTCCTCTCACTCAGGAACACAAAAGGAACTTCGTATTGCTATATATACTGTATATATATATATATATATATATATATATATATATATATATCTCTGGGGTATCTATAGTGTCACACCCCAAAACCCAAATTGGACAA